>JARFXV010001488.1:0-165000 GCA_031761425.1 Cosmopolites sordidus | reverse complement strand
TATTTCTCATCGACTAGCCCAATGCGTCATTCAGCTGAATACAAAGTTTAGGCTTTAAATGATCCAAGCTTATGCACCATCTATAAGCTACAGAGATGAGGAGATTGAGGAATTTAATAATGATGTGGCTCAGTTTTTATACAAGGAAAAATGTAGGTACAAAATCCTGATGGGTGATTTTAATGCCAAAATTGGAAAAGCAAGAACTGGTGAAAATGCAACTGGCCCTTTTGAAACTGGTGAGCGGAAAAATAGACGTGACAGATTGGTTGATTTTTTTAAAGGACAAGAACTTTATATTATGAATTCCTTCTATAAGAAAAATATCAGCAGAAAATGGACCTGGAAAAGTTCATCTGGACTCTCAAGTGAAATTGATTACATCATGACAAACGATAAAACAATATTTTGCAATACTGTCCTTAACAATTTTAATGTCGAAAGGGACCACCGAATGGTACGAGCAAAAGTTAGGACTAACTGTCGAAGAGAGCGCGAAAAAATGGTAAGGTCAAAGAAGGGCAAAGTGGATTATGTGAAATTGCTGAAAAGATGCCGCAATTTTAAGATTGCTTTGCTGTGTTACAAAACCCGGAGGAGATGGAAATATAAGTCCAATATGAAGAAATCACCAACAATGTGCTTAAAATGTCAGCTTTAATAGCACCAGAAGAAAAATGTTTCAAGCAGAAAAAAATCCCCATCGAAACAGATTTTATTTAATTGGTTTAATGAAAAAACGACGAACAATGAGAAATGCAGGGAGTCCTTTTGGCAGGGTCGAGCACGCTGAGCTCTGAAAAACTATAAGAAAACGTACAGAAACTACTGTCCAATAAGCCTCTTATCAGTAATTTTTGCAAGATAATATCTAAAAGAATATTAAGCAAACGGAATGACGCACAACCAAGAGAAGAAACAGGATTTAAAAATGGATTCAGTATAATGGATCACATCCAGGTTGTACAGCAGTCCATAGAATGGTACAACGAATACGCCATGCCACTGTGCTGGGATTTTATTGACTACGAAAAAGCATTTGACTCAATCCCAAAGCGGGACATAATGAATGCATTGCTTAGCCAGGGGCTATACAAAATATATGTAAATCTATTAGAATCAATATATGATGGCGCTACAGCGACAATTCACCTTGATGATCTTGAAGTTGGAGTTAATGTAGAGCGAGGTATACGACAGGGTGACGCAATATCGCCTATTATTTTCTCGGCCTGCCTTGAAGAACTCTTCCTTAATCTAGATTGGGAACGGGATGGTGTAAATATCAACTGTGCAAACTTAAACTGTCTTACATTTGCAAATAATATCGTTCTCATTTCACAACACCCAGGGGAGCTGCAAAGGCGCATACAAGAGCTGCAAATGGCTGATGAACTATTTGGCTTAAAAATAAACATGAAAAAGAGTTAGGTTATGTTCAATAAATTTGCTGAGGATATAAGAATTTCAGTTTTAGAGAAGGATCTGGAGATTATGGACCACTTTATATATCTTGGCCAGAGGATTTCAATGCAGGGGGATATCGTCTGGGAGGTGGAATGACCTGTAAAATGTGGCTGGCACGCATTTGGCATGCTCAACATAGTGTTTATGAGCAAACTCCCACTTTGCCTAAAAAAAAAAGTCTTCGATCAGTGTGTCCTGCCCGTTTTGGCATACGGAACTGACACCTGGACACTGACATTGCAATCAATTCGAAAACTTCGGGTAACACAGAGGGGAACGGAAATATGTATGATTGGCATTACAAAACGAGACAGAAAGCCATGCACATGGATTAGGGATCAAACGAAAGTGTGTGACATCATTGGAAGAGTAAAGCAATTAAAATGGAGATGGGCAAGCCATATAGCGAGGCGATGGGACGACAGATGGGCCAAGGCAATCCTGAAGTGGATACCGTTTGTTGACAAAAGTCCACGAAGAAGACCGAAAGCACGATGGACTGATGACATCGTTAAGTATATTGGACCCGAATGGCAGAGGAAAGCTCTGGACCGTGAAACTTAGAAACATGTTGTAGAGGTCTTTATCCTGCAGTGGATCGACATGGGCTGATGATGGTGATGATGATGGTGATGATGATTGTGATATATATATATATATATATATATATATATATATATATATATATATATATATATATATATATATATATATATATATATATATATATATATATATATATATATATAGAATCTCATGTGGAACACACAACAACCTGCGTCTTCGCCAAAATGAACATTCTGTTAGCTGCTTGACCGGGAGCGAGCCTCATCCAGCCCTTACATCATCATCATCGCCAATGTGTATCTACTCATTAATTTTAAAATATTTCGTTAACATTTCAAGAAGATATTACTCTACCACTTTGTTTTTGTGACATTTTTTTTCGTGATATCTGTAACAGTTTTGATTTGTTACGTAATGCAGACGTTTTATTATAGATAATTTTTTTTTATAGTTTTATTATAGAGTTTTATTATAGATGAATATACGCTAAAAGAACTCAAAGAAATTGTTCGAATTTGCATTTTAAAAAACAATTAAATTATTGAAACTCTACCAAAATGTTATACAGAAATATACTAATCATCCGGCGCACAGAGGTTATTTGCAATAATCTAGGCGGTAATAAATCAAACATAAAGATATTCTTGAATCTACTATTTACATGTAAGTCGGGAAATATACTCAGTACTAAAACTCATTATAACCTGGATATGTTTTATACATAGTGTTTATGTGCATAAACTATGTGCTTATACTTATATAAATGTGGTTATTCTTTTATGCACTTTTATGAATTCGAAATACATAGTATGCCAGTGGCGGCTGGTAGATAAGAGCTGCAGACCCCTGCAGACCCTCAAAACAATTATGTATAAAATTACATATATTTGGTGACATTTAATTGTAGGGATTTTTTACTTGTTTACTAAATCTGATAAGTTTATATTTCTTATTTTCAATTTTGATTATTTTTTTTAAATCGTCCGCTTCTATACAGAACCTCCATATTTCAAAATCCCGGACCGCCACTGTAGTATACTGTTCAATTTGATTTAATTTTATAAGCAGTAAACACAAATTAGAAAAAAATCTTAGTAAACAAAATCATCATTGACACCCATGTTAGTTATTATATCATCTTCATAATCGGCATCATCATCATGTATTAGCTGGTAAATGAGGCTCTTGGAGTAAATTCTCGACTTCTTCCGTCAGGGGTTCTTTATTCGAACGAACACCTAGATATTTGTATAATGATGATAGACAGAAATCAGAAAGTAACAACAGCCTATAAAATACATCGCTCATGGTTTTCTCCCGTGAAAACTTTCTAAAGTGAGATATAGAGATAGGTAGAGTGCCTATAGGAAGGGATACTGCCTTTATAATTGTAGGTGCGTGAATAAGTATCCTATGAAGACTTGAAGGCATGCTCTCTGGCCCTGCAGTACTTGGCAAAGGTCTCCGTATTTATTTCATATTCAGAATATATTGTTGTCAGAATGACATATAGACATCTGAATAACTCTTCGTTGAGCCCTGCAAAATATATAAATAGATAACTAGACTGAATACAAAGAACGGTGAAAGAATTATCTGTTATTGAAACAGTAAGATCATTGTTTCGGAAAAACCTTCTGGCACCATTTTCATCATTTGTTGTGCCATAACTCTGCTACTAAGTTTACATAGTCTACCTTTCTGTGAGCAGAGTTTTTGAAGATCTGTGCAAAATCGAATGAATTTAACCAGACTCGTATGGGTGCTTTACGGTTAGAATTTTAAACAAACAACATTCAAATTTGTTTGTATTTTATAAAAATTATTATTTTTTGTATTTTAGATTACTATTCTGAAGGATTCCTCACTTTACAACATGCCTTATCATTTCTCATCATCGCAACGCAGAAGCTAGGATCTACACCAATTGTATTAGAAACTTTAGTTGAAGATCTTCTAACCGCAGATATAAAATTACCATTTATCTACATGAGAAGATTCCCATTTGCTCAATGGCAAATTGATCCACTGTTAACTCCATTAAAAAGTTTTGTCGGGGTAATCTTCATGTTGAGTTTCGTTTACACCTGCATCAATACAGTCAAAGCAATCACAGCAGAGAAAGAAAAACAATTAAAGGTAGGTTAAAATAATGGATTTATAGGTACAGAATAACGACCAGATATTTTTTTTATGTTTTAACTTATGCGGCCTAAAAGAAATTGATTTATGGAACGTATTACCATAATCAAAATGTAAGGTGGATTTTTAAATAAAACCAAACATTTATTTATTCAAGCATATTTATACTGTCTCCTTCAAAATAATTCCCTATCACTGCAATACACTTATTCTTACATTGTTTTTTGTCCAGTCTTCGAATTAGTTTTCATACTTGAGTTCTGGGTTTTCCTTCAAATTGACCGGCGAACTCTCTTGAATGGCATGTATGCACTCAAAACGGCGTCCATGAAGTAGTTTCCTCAATCAAGGGAACACAAAAAGTCAAACGGTGCCATATCCGGTGAATATGATGCTTGTGGAATGTTTGTGATAGTGCGGTATCGTGCTGCAAAAACCATCAATTGTTATACCACAAATCTGGATGTGTTTAAATAATATTCTTTATTAATCGTTTGACCATTTGTGAATTAAATCTTTGCGAATAATACCATTGTAAAAATATTCAAAAAACGAGGAATATTTTTCCCGCGTTCCAATCCAGTGATGAATCCAGAAGAATTTTGAATATTATCCCCGAATCCATTGTAATTTTTTTTTATAAATACCATAGTAGTTGAAGAAAGCAATTAACATGACTTTGATTTTGGATCGGCTTTGATATGTTTTTTTCAGCATTGGTTCATCTTTAGTACGATACTCGCTTGGCTATTCATCTGTCTCGGGATCACAAACATATATCTATGTTTTCATCACTAGTAATTATGCATTTCAAAAGAAATCATCAACGATTTTTCAATTAAAAAAAAAATATATATATATATATATATATATATATATATATATATATATATATATATATATATATATATATATATATATATATATATATATATTGATGCGGAACAAGATAAGATATACGAGAAATACCAAAACTGTTCTTCAAAATTGATTGCATTTATCCGAACGATATTTCAGTAACATCTACAATGCACAAATACTTAATCGGCGGTTACTCGGTAAAAGATCCTTGATTATGGTAATGTTTTCTTCATTAGTTGACGTGATCTTTTCAATCTTCAATCTTTCTCAATAAGGTTCCTCTTCAACTAGTTCCTTACCATCCCTAAAGTCCTTGTACCACTTGTAACTATTTTTTGGCATTACTTCATTGCCGTAACACTTACTTTGCCGTAACAACTTGCATTGCCGTAACACAACAAGCGAAATCATATAAAACTTCTGTCAAATGTCAAAGACAAATTATGAAACAAATGGTTGTATCAATATGTAAAGCGCGCGAATTTTTTACACAAATGTCACTCTACTTTTTGCTCATATTAGACCTAAATATGATTGATATAGGGTTAACAATTGACAACTATCCAATTTATTTTTTATATTCAGGACAAAAATCAAAGTTTATCAGTTTGGACTAATCGGCGGATGAAACATCAATTTGAGTATTTTTCTATATAAATGCAATAACTTCTATAGGGCGATTTTATAGTGCGTCCGAATTTTAAGTTCAAATAAAACAATAACCAAATTAGATGCCTTAAAACTATTTATCTTATGTGAAATAACATTCAATGGAATTAACGTTAGAAAACAATTTCGGACAAATGCCCACCGCGGCTACTTTTGACAAAGCGCATTCTGTCAATCCAATTTCCGACCACTTTTTCAAACAATTGGGGTCTTATGTCCACAATTGTCTGAGTTATGTTGGCTTTCAAGGCGTCAATAGTTGATGATTTATCGTTATATACCAATTATTTAACATAACCCCTAAGAAAATAATCGAAAAGCGTAAAACACATGACTTTGGTGGCCAATTAACAGGTCCGTTAGGTGAAATAATTTTCTCTTCCCACCGAATTGTTCTCTCAATAAATCGATTGTTGCGTTGGTTGTATGGCATGTGGAGCCGTCTTGTTGCAGCTGCAGATCAATACCACTCAAATTTGGAATTAAATAACCATTGATCATCACTCTGTAAAGATCTCCACTAACGAATTGATAAATTTGAATCGTCATTAACACTGCCAGCAACAGCTTTCCGAATTTGTCGATAATTTGGCAAATACATCACTCGGTTGGACAATTATAAAATTCACGAGGTGCTTTCTAAGTTTGGCGCACAGAACACTGACTAAGAATAAATTTCGACAATTTGCAAGCGTTGCTCTGATGTTAAACATTCCATGATGATTTGCCAAACTCTACTGAACACTTCGCACAGCACAACTCACACTTCATTTGACAGCAACCACTATCGAAAGTTCGAACCCGCGAAAAAAATCACCCTTTACTTTCTATATTAAATAACTAACTACACAATAACTATACAATAACTAACTACTAAATAACTACATTTCAGAGACAAAAACAGATTCATCATCCCAACGTTATCGTTAATTACATCACTCCTATCGGGAGCACGGTTCCGGTGAATGAAACGGAATATTAAAACTTTCAGAAACAGAAAATACTTTCAAATGCCAACCTCTAAAGGCAAGCAAACTCAGTCTTTTGTTGTTTGACCTGTGGTTTTTCTTAGTCGTTCAGAACCTCTTCCACAATGTCATCTAGTTTCTTGAGATCAATCGATGCAACAACAAATAACGAAAATACGCATTGATATATTTTTAGTCTAGTCATAATTTTGGAATAGTCATCAATTTCACGAAATACAGATGCCATCTTATGTAACATAACGATATAACCCCTTTCAAAATAGCTTAAGTAGAAAAATGCTTTTTATACAGTTTAGAACTACTTGGACTCTTACCATCGAAAAACTAAACTGACTGAACGTTAACAAAACATTTTCCTAAAGAATTTAGAGGAAAAGTAATATTTAATTTTTTGTGATTTTGTACCATTCCCTTCTTAGCTTATTTATGGTTTCTTCTCTTAATTTATTATATGGTTTATAGACTACTTTAATGCCACTTTTTCCCAAATTTTGTTTAAACCTCGTGTTAATTAGGCTTCAAACGATATTACCATGAATTGTTTTTGATAGGGTTGCGTTTGAAAAATAATTTTTTCAATAATTTCCTAAACTTATGTTTTCAAATTAATCTATCTACAATGTTCTTATTATAACCATTCACTTTAACCACCTGCCATACCAATTTTAATTCTTCTTTACAACTAACTTGGTTGAAAAAAAATTAATTAATCTATTCAGCATAAAGCTTAAAACAGCCATTTTGTTATGGAAATTATCAATTGAATCGTTAGGAATGTATGTTTTTCTTAAAGATATCAAAATCTAACCTATTTTTATAATTTCTACTCGTTAAAACATCCAAAACGAGCAGTCATTGTTTTCGATTGCATACGTAAATTTTATAGTATGCAATTTACCATTTAAGTCGGGGGTTTCCAAACGGTACGCCGTGGAGAGTAACCAGGGGCGCCGCATGACGCTCCTGTTTCTCTTCTCTAGAAACTAAAATTACTTATATTCACGGATACAAACTAATAAATTCAAATCGCCCGATCCGCAGTGGCCGCGCACGATCGGTCCACGGTCGTCATTTTAGTTAGATTTATTATGAAACACATGCACGCGAGAAGAGCTTTTTTGCTTCGTTTTGGTTGTGTCGCTTTGAATTTTCGTAAAAAGTCGATAGCAAAATGGAAATATTTTTGTTAACTAAGCAAGTTGACAGTTTAAGTGAGTCCATCATATAGCTGAGGATATCAATCATCATTAATAGAGAAAATGAAAGGCAAGGAATTTGGTCTACAACTTGATGAGGCTGCTGACAGTAATAAAGGTGCACATCTTATTTGTTATGTACGCTTTCTGGATTATAATATTATCGTTGAAGACCTACTTTTCTGCAAAAATATCGTTGAAAGCGCAAAGACTCAAGATTTGTTTGGCATGCTTGACAAATTTATAACAGAAAATTATTTGGATTGGGAAAAGTTCATCGGTATATATGTACTTATGGTGCTCGATCGATGTCTGGCCGCTATGGAGGATTACTATGCACTTATTCGCAGCAAATCACCGCATGCTATGTGGACCCATTGCATCATCCATAGAGAAGCATTTGCATCGAAGTCGATGACTTGAATTAAATTAAACTCAATTGAATTTGATATTAGAACGTGTCATAGTCGTAGTAAACTACATAAACACCAGGCCACTGATAGCCAGCCGGCCCTACGGTTCTAGCACAGTCCACGATGTCTTTCACGTGGAAACGTCTTATCCCGTACATTCGAGTTACGACAAGAAATTCACACTTCTCTGCAAGAGGAAGGTCATGAAAACTCCAGGTACTTTTCCGAATCGGATTTTTGCTGAAACGAGCATATTTGTGTGATCTATCTGAGAAAATGAATGCCTTGAATCTGTCTCTGCAAGGCAATAACATGCACATCTTGAAACTTTTAGAGAAGATTGCGGCGTTTAGGAAAAAGCTGCAGTTGTGGATAAGAAAAATTAATAAGGATGGCGGTCAAGATTGTTTCCCTAAATTTGATAAATTCGGAGAAAATTGCATTAATTGAAATCAATTCAGATTGTTCTAAAAACTATGCATAGATATGGGAGCTGAATACACGGCCCTGCTGTACTACTGCAGTTCACGCTGGCTCTCAAGTGGAAACATCTTATCCCGTACATTCGAGTTACGACAAGAAATTCACACTTTTTGCAAGAGGAGTGTCATGAAAACTCCAAGTACTTTTCCGAACTTGACTTTTTGCTGAAACTAGCATATTTGTGCGATATATTCAAGAAACTGAATGCCTTGGGCGTCTCATTGGACTCTCATGCGACAACAACCAGAACAAATTTGCAAAATTACAAAATTTGCTTGTTTCGATTTGGTGGAGTTGTGGATAACGGTGAAAAATGAATATCCAAGACTAAGTTCAAAAGCTTTAAGGATTCTCATTCCCTTTGCAATATCCTATCTATGCGAAGACGGGATTTTTAGCTGTAACTGTAATAAAGAGCAAATATCGCTCAAAAATCAACGTAGAGCAAGAAATGAGAGTAGCAGTATTGGTCTTATTCCGCGATTTGAAAAAGCGTGTGTAGATCAGCAAACCCACACGTCGCATTGTCTTACTTGCCATTGAAGATTTTCACCATTTGTTGCTGTTTTCATAATTTTCTGTCAATTTATATTATTGTGTGTTAATTGTAATAAATACATATAGAAGCTTCAGAGTTGCTTTCATTTATGTGCCGGATTAGTGTCATTGAACACATATTTTGACTAGGGCACTGTGACAATATACTAAAACTATAAGTACGCTGCGAACTTAAAAAGTTTGGGAATTCTTGATTTAAATTCTTAAAAGCCATTCCATTCAGCCAACTTTTTGAATTGTGAATGTAAGACTTAACTAAGCCCGAAGAGATTTACCAGTAAACGCCAAATCACTTTTTGACACTTCCCGACTCACGTTTCGCTAAAAATTAAATAATCTCCTGATGATGCTAACATGGTTAGCGAAACGTGCGTCGAGATGTTTCAAAAAGTGATTTGGTGTTTAGTAGTAAATTTCTTCGAGTTTAGTGTTTCGCACCGAAGGTTCCAATAAAAGAATTGAATGTAAGACTTGATTAACTTCACGATTCATTATTTTATTATCTTTACACGCTTCATTAGGTACGGTTGTCATATTAAAAATAGTTTAGTTTTAATTAGATTGAATCATCTCCTAATGATGCTAAAATTGTTAGATAAATGCGCGTCGAGAAGTTAATTAAGATGATTTAGTGTTTACTAGTAAATATCCCCAAGCTTATAGTATATAATGTTCCTAATAATGAAAACTTCTTCTCTTTGCTATTTCAGGAAGCAATGAAAATTATGGGTCTACCCAACTGGCTTCACTGGACAGCTTGGTTCCTTAAAACTTTCAGCTACTTAATCATCTCAATTATCCTTATGGTCGTGATGCTGAAGGTCAGATGGTATAAAAACACAGATTTCACTGTTTTTACCTACGCCAACCCCATGGTTATTCTACTGTTTCTCTTCTTTTACGTTTGCGCTACGATCACATTCTGTTTCGCAATCAGCGTCTTTTTCTCCAAAGGTGTGTGCGAATATTTGCTCATTATATTAAGTTTCACAAATTTGATATTTTAATTTCAGCTAATACTGCCGCTACTATTGCTGGACTGGCATGGTTCTTGTCTTACGCACCGTATGGATTTATGCAACAAAATTATGAATTCTTATCATTGGGTACCAAATTAGGAACTTCACTGGGTGCAAACACCGCCATGGCATTCGGTTTTCAATTGATGTTGATGTTCGAGGGAACAGGAGAAGGTTAGAAAAATTAAACATAATTTTGTATATAGCAATTAAAAAATAATTCATAGGGGTTCAATGGAATAATGTATGGAGAACAAACACACCTGACGATAATCTAACATTGGGACATCTCATGGTCATGTTAGTAGTTGATTGTATAGTCTACCTTTTAATAGCATTGTACGTTGAAGCAATATTCCCTGGTGATTATGGAATACCGCAGCCCTGGTATTTCCCTTTCACCTCGACGTTCTGGTGTGGAACGAAATACACAGGTAAAACTTGTATTCACAATATTGTTAAGATGTTTTCTTCAACTCGTATTATACATATTCTACATGCTATTCAAATTAAGAGTATCGAGATTGTGAACAGATTAATCCCATTTTTTATTAACGCATTTAAATTGATTTTATATATTTTTTTGTATTACATCTCGTCACCTGAGTATTGGAGTATGTCAAGTTCAAAAAAGTAAATCTAAAGAAAACAAGATCTGAAAGTTTAGGTTAACATAATGTTATTATTATACAATCTTTAATTTTTTCCCAGTATTAACCTGCCATTTGACACGTGGGGTGTGATAAACCCCGAGCAAAATAAATTGCCTGTATTTTTTAAATTTTTACACACAGTGTATTGCACTACTCAGTAGCTTTCGAGTATACCCCCCTCCTTCAACCGGACTGTATTCTATTAGTACCGATTCAGCGTTCGACCTATCGCAACGGGTTTAATCCGTCTGGGGTATACCACCCCCACGTCTCAGCAAAAGTTTATGGATTGTACAACTTTGAATCTAAAAATATTGAATCAACTACAGATCTAGACAGTAAAAATTATTACTTTGGAAAGAACGGCATCAAATGGAGGAAACATTGTTACAACCGTAACATTAGGTCTAGATCAGAAAATATAATTACCCACTTACCTGGTGTCAGATTGTGTGGCACAAGTGCAAAAATTCCCCTCGACTGCTTCTTTCTCTTTATTGATTAAACTATAATACGCGATTTTGTTACTTGGACAAATCAAAGAATTGTCCAAAAAACCGAACAGTTGCAACCGCCTTCATATTATCAGAAGACAAATGTGTTTGAGCTAAAAGATACTCTTGGAACTACTATATTTGACCGGAGTCTTCAAAAGCAATTATCGATCGCTTGAGGATCTTTGGAAAATAAATCGAACAGGTATGAAATTCAATTTCAATTTCTTCTTTCGTTTAATAATTTCGCTTTCGTTTTAATAACAAAGAAAATCGTGAACAGAGATGTAAATTGGATAAGCTGGCCGCAATAAGAGGTTTGGTTGACAAATTTACTGAAAATTGTAGAGCTGTGTACACCTCCAGTGAATATTTGACAATAAATAAAAAACTCGAATCATTTAGAGGAAGGTGCACATTTTGGCAGTATATGCAAAACAAACCTGCGAAATACGGTACTAAAGTGCAAGCTTAAGTGGATGCGAGAACTCATTACTTAAAAAAATATCATTATAAAAAATACTCATTACATAAAAGTGATAAATAACAAAGTAAAAGATTGTTTTATTCCTTTTTAACTCATTACTTAGTTAACATGGAGGTTTATGCGGAAAAACAACCAAATGGAGATTTAAGCAATAGCCCAAGTGACATTATTGAACGGCTTTTAAGTCCGATTTCAGGTACAAATTGAAATGTTTCATTTGACAACTGGTATACCAGTTATGAGTTGTTTGTCAAACTTCGAAAAAATCATCAGCTTACCTCCATTGGAACTATTCAAAAAAACAAGAGGAAAATTCCTAGAGCC
Organism: Cosmopolites sordidus; assembly: GCA_031761425.1. Lineage (NCBI taxonomy): Eukaryota > Metazoa > Arthropoda > Insecta > Coleoptera > Curculionidae > Cosmopolites > Cosmopolites sordidus. The sequence goes on along the minus strand of JARFXV010001488.1, from coordinate 152,678 downwards.
TTCCTAAATGCGCGTAGTCGGGAAATAATGTCAACTTTGTACCAATTTTATCCCATGTACGAAAAAAGGGGAAAGTGGTTTTATTGATGTCATCATTTCATCATGATAATATTATAGGTGATTCAGAAAACAAATTACCGGAAATGACATCGTTTTACAATGTTACCAAGGGAGGAGTTCATACAGATAATGAATTATTTGCTAATTACAGCGTTGCTAGAAATAGTCGTCTGTGACTTCTGACTCTTTTTTTTTCATTGATGAATACAGCTGGGATTAGTTCACAAATTATACATAAAGAGAACAATGGCGGTATAATTTTAGAAAGAAAGGAATATTTAACCAGACTAGGCAAGGAACTGATAAGCGATTATCAGAAGGAGAGAATCTTAAATTTTCGGGTACCAAGGCAAATTCGAAGTGCGCAGAATAAGGGGCGATTCCGGCGAACATTCAGTGAAAAAGCCAGAGCTTAATCATCAAGGTAGATGTCAAGATTGTCCTCGAATGCACGATCACAAATCCAAATATGTTTGTAAAGCTTGCGATTAATTTATATGCTTAGAACATGCAAATATGTATGAACTGATGGATGAATAATTTTAAAGGTTTTTATTTTTGTTCTTATATTTTATAATATATTACTTTCACGTAGTTCCACATTTATCTTTTTTTATTTGTTGAGGAATATTTTAAGAATATGATAATAAAAAATCTATAACATTTTTTTTTCTCCGGAAAGAGTCGATTTTTTAAAGTCATTTACAATTTATAGACTTTTTTTAAATAAATATATAGTATAGTTCTAGTAGAAATAACATCATAAACAACAATTAAATCTATAAAATGTCAGAGGAAATGTGAAATTTAACTGCGTACCTGAAAATAAACATTGAGGTACACCCCACATCTCACTTCATGTTACTGATTCTTACGTATCATATGTCGGGTTAAACATTAACGACAGACAGTTTAAAGAAAATTATTACAAATTAAGAAAAATCATATTTCTTTTTCTTCCAGATATTTGAAAGTTTAGCTTGGACTTGACTTAATGAAACTTAATAAAAATCACTTTTTTCAAAAATTGTGCCAAGTCATTTTACATTTTACAAAAAAAAATACTTCAAAAGAGCATTCATATAAACTTTATCTAGTTCCGGCAAATATTTTAAAATGTTCTAATTTTTTGCTTGGACCATAACAGGTTTTCGCGCTATAGTGCTAATTTTTTTATCTAATACATCCTTATAGTTGCGTTAGGTATATTTTTAGCTCTTAACTCATTCTGAAGCTGTACTATTTTAATCTCATCTTTAAAATTATTTCTATAAGATATTGCATTAAAGTCGATTGTACTTGAATATGCTTTGCTTTTTTTCATTTGAATCAAAACCTTCTTAATCGTCTTAAGAAATCTCATCACGAGAATCTCGATGATACGAGGGTTGTTATTTATGTATTCGGAATTGGCAACAATAGTATTGCTAGGCACCATCTGACATGTACATCGTAAAGATTGACAATGTTGACTGAATATTTACTCAAAATGTGTCATATGGACGCTATTTGTGTTGTTTAGTGAGTTGAAAATTTTATATCAGTCAAAAAATGAAATTAACTCGTGAGAATTTTCATGCGATGATTTACTACGACTTTTGATGTTGATTATCTCAACAACAGTGCATCGATTAACTCACTTCAACCTTTCCCAATGAAGCACCATCTAAAATCACTGTATATCACTAATTTACTGAATTCAATCGTGGCCGTCGTTTGCTCTCGGACGAATTTAAAGAAGGTCGTTCAAAATCAATTGTTGTGCCAGAAAACATCAATATTGTGCTTGAACTGATAAAGCAAAGTATGAAAAGTACACACAAAATTTTACATGGAAATTTAATCATGAAAAAGATTTGTGCGCATTGGATTCCGCATGGTTTGACAATTGCTCAAAAAGAGACTCGTGCCGATTGGTGTAAAGAAATGCTCAAAAGATACAATTGTGCTGCATCAAAAACCGTGAATAATATCTACACAAGTCACGAATCTTGGATTTATATGTATGAACTCGAAAGTAAACAGTAGTCGATGTACGAAGTGTATGGGTCTTTCAAAATGAACCAAACCCAACAAAAGCTGTTCGCGCAAGAAGCACTTCGAAGCAAATGGTCGACTGTTTTTTTGGAATTAATGGGCATGTGGCTACAGTGCCACTAGAGAATCGTAAAACGGTCAATTCTAAATAGTACACAACAATTTGTTTGCCAGAGGTCTTTCAAGAAATAAAAAAAACAACCAGCAACTCAGGCTCATTTTTCACCATGACAACACGAGCTCTCACACATCGGACCGAACAACTTAATATTTGACCAGTCAAAACATCGAATTGATAGGTTATCCGCCGTACAGTCCTGATTTGGCACCCAATGATTTATTTTTATTCCCATCCGTGAAAAATAAACTACGTGGTCAACGATTTTCGACGCCAGAAAAAGCGGTATTCCAAATGTGATGTGTTCCAAATACATATTTTGGAGATTCAACGTATGCAAAAGTCTATCGGCCATCGCGGAAAATATTTTGAAAAACAATTAAACCTTTTTCAACGATAAATATTTGTTTTTATTTATTATTCCCGATGCATAAATAGCAACCCTCGTTCAGGGCTATAAATTTCGAAGTACCTAAGTTTTCATCAAAGCTGGTTATGGATAATGTCACCTATTTGTTTCCTTTATTTGGATTTTTCGCAACTATCTAAAACTCAAAAAATATCAAAAATACCTGTTCTTATTTAAAGAAAGAATCACTGGGTAAAAACAAAAAACCAAACGGAGACAAATTTCTCAGTGATTCTTTTTTGTAATAAATTTGTCTAACGAACAACATTTTAAAGATATAAAAATGTTATTAAAAATTTTACAAACTTTTAACGTTAACGTTTCGGAGGGTACTCTCCCCCCGTTTTCAAAACTAAACTAAAAAATAAATTATATTAATTTGTAATATATAAAATAACGAGTGAAATAAACCCAATTAAAGGAAAAAAAAGATATGAACACGCCACAATCATTCAGACATTACTTCTAAAGTCCACCTCTTCGATGTTTCCATAACCGGCTTCGGAAAACTTTTGTTCAATCGATATTAATTGTGGCTGATTCTGCATGAAATAAGCTAAAGGATAATGCTGCATAATGCTATTCCGATTTTATGGAACTACAGAATAAAGTTTTTATATCCAGATTAACGTATTCCAGACTATTCCGTCTAGAATTTTTACCTAAAGTGCAATAAGACAATATAACATTCGGTGTGCCCTCTTGTCAATTCATGCCATATCCCACAGTAAGTTTTTTTATTCATCATGCAATGCGCTATTAAATTGAGAACATTTAATTTCCGTTTGTAAAAGAAGTTGGACAAATTAGCCTTAAGAACCGCAAAACAATTTTGCATATCGAAAAAAAAATCGCACCTGCCCTTTTTGAGCTTGGAAAAGGAAATATTGAATTCGCTGTTGAAAACTTGGCGGTAGATATTAATTTGTTACGTGACTTGAAGGTGCAGTCTCATTGGATATGGACTTGGAGCAAACCAATATTAACACTGTGTTACCGGTGATGGACTTAGCGTAAAGCACAGACTGAATTTTCACTGTTCTATACCTTGTTCGGACTTAGTCTCAGTAGAATCTCAACAATTCTATATCGTACCTAACGAAATCATATTTCAAAAAATAATTAAAAGTGGACTTAACGCACTCCAATATTCAGATAACGATCTATTGATTCAAGAAGCTAGGAAGATAACTTAAAAAATCACATCATTTTAATTAAAGATTTTTAGGTTAGGAAAGCAATATACACAACTGTGTATTTTTAGGAGAGAACGAGAAATTGTCATGCTGTGTCATTCATCACAATTAATGGAAAAATAATGTAATATAACAAAATTCACATATAGACGATGTACATTCACCACATACAAACAAGATGTGTAAAAGTAATGAGGCAGGAGGCGTAGCGCTTGATCTGGCAACACTGTTGATTTCCCTTGTGGAGGGGAAAGCAGGTAAAAATTGGATGCATGTTCAGTGCGAGTTTTAACTCCCTCCACAAGTCATTTGGTGGTCCGTGGCAATTCTTTTCGAGCAGCAGTGCACTATCAAATTTTATTTCAGACGGAAACGTTTACGAAACTCGCTCAGGCCTATGGAAACTGTCTTTTGTCAAGAGTCCAGACTTTCAAGTGGTTTAAGGCTTATCGGAAATCCGAGACTCGATTCAAGATGAATCCTGCAGCGGAAGGCCCTCAACTCGAAATGGTTGGGAAATTATATAATTTGATTCATGCAACCGTTCATCGGATTTTGAACAATAAATTGGGGATAGAGAAAATCTGTACGGAAACGGTCCCGAAAAACCGTTCGCATGATCAAAAGGACCAGGAGAAAAATATATATTGACCTTTTGGGATGGATTAAAAATGTCCCTCATTTTCTGGAACTCATTAGTGGGGGCAATTCATTTTTGCCAAGTAAAAATATCACTGTGGCTTCGCAGTTCCTTTATTCACCAGAATTGCGTCCTTGAAGGCCACTCCATTATCTAAATTGCATCACAGCTATGAAGAATGGACAAAACCATCCCCAGCGTTGTGTGGCTTCCCAAGGCTTGGTTCTGAACTTAATTCTAGGCCCCTGCGTTTCATTTACTGCAGAACATATTCGAACTCGAATTTTTTTCCGCCATGTATATATTTTGTATATAATTGGCAGCACTGCTGAAAAACTCTTTGTCTTACACTGCTGTTTGTTACAAGGTAGTTGTTTTTTTCAAAATCTGATGAGTGGGTTTGTGAGTCAAATTCAACTCTTTCCCGATTATTCTGACCATCTCCCGACGATCAGAATGGACAAGATCCCGAAATCCATGAACATTTTCATCACTTCTTGTAATTGAAGGTCTTCCGCTGAGAGGTTCATCTTAAATCGAGTCTGAAAATACTTTACCGCCTGAAATCCTTGGCCCTTCATAAAACACTGTTTCCATAAGTCTGTTGAAGTTTTGCACCGTTGCTCGAAATTGTTGTCAGAACGGTTTAAAAAAATCGAATTCACGAAAAGAATTGCTATGAACCACCAAGCGACTATAGGGACTTCAAACTCGCCCTGAAGACGCATCAAATATTGGCCTGCCTGAAAGGGGAAGCCAACAGTGTTGCCAGATGTAATACCACGCCACTAGTCTTATTATTTCATTTACCCACATCGTTTTCCCGAAAAAACAAAAACTATTTAGTTTTAAGACTTGAAATATAAACGTCAAACTTATTCACGGTTATTCTCTATTCCAGCCGTTGAAGATTTCAATAGTCTACCACATTACTCGAGTGAATTTTTCGAAGCGGAACCGAAGAATCTCCATGTCGGTATCCAAATAAAAAATCTGAGAAAAGAATTTGCAAAGAAAGCAGCAGTTAGGAATCTCTCACTCAACATGTATCAGGATCAAATCACAGTTTTGTTGGGCCACAACGGCGCTGGAAAAACAACTACTATGTCGATGCTTACAGGCATGTTTCCACCTTCTAGTGGTACAGCGATCGTTAATGGTTATGACATACGGATGGACATAGATGGAGTGAGAAACAGCCTGGGGCTCTGTCCTCAACACAACATCATCTTCGACGAATTAACGGTTGAGGAGCACCTGTATTTCTTCAGCCGACTAAAAGGCATGAAAGGTCAGGAGATTAAAGACGAAATAGATAAATATGTGGAATTGTTGGAGCTACAACCGAAAGTAAGTTTTCTTGTTTACAATTTTTTATTTAGTTTAAATATTTCTGTACACAAAAAAAAGATTATATTAGACAGATTAGAGATTAGATTAACTTTTCTCCTTCTCCAGCAGCCATGATTAACCTGAGACCTTTAACTTGACTTGAATTAACTTAATTTTCGAATTGAGTAGATCCAATATTTTTTTAATAACTGGGTTGAGCAAACATCGTTTTGTTTTGACATTTGGCTGCTATGTAGTGCGGACATATCAATTTTATTATGGAAAAATACACTGTAAAAGAACGCAGTGAGACTGTTGTATATTTTTTTTGGGTTTTTCGCCACTATCTAAAACTCAAAAAATATCAAAAATATCTGTTCTTATGTAAATAAAGAATCACTGGGTAAAAAACAAAAAACCAAACGGAGACAAATTTCTCAGTGATTCTTTTCTGTAATAAATTTCCCTAACGAACAAAATTTTAAAAAATATAAAAATTTTCTAAAATAAATACAAACTTTTCAACGTTAACGTTTCGGGAAATATTCTCCTCCCGTTTTCAAAACGAATCTAAAAAACTAATTATATTAATTTCTATATATAATGCAAAGATGGGAAGTAAATATATTTTTTGTGTATGTCAGTTATACTTACATTGACAATTAGTTTTTAATGACAGTGACATACTACCAAAAAAATATATAGGTGACTGTTGTTACTTTACTGGAATCAACAGTGTTGATTGTTGTTACTTTAAATAATATGATTCAATTACTTCAACTCGAGGTAAATTTAATATATCGGTCAATAAGTCCCCGGTCTGACATATAGATCAGAGGCGTAATTTACAAAAAATCCTTACTAGTGGTTGATTATGCCAATCTTCAAACGTTATGTATCAAAATTTCATGATAATCTATCCAAAACGACCAAAAACATAACCATCGACAGGCAAGGTTATGGCCTCGGTATTTTGGGATGTGCATGGCACATTGACTATATCGAGAAAAGTAAAGTTATTTGAGCGTTTGAATGACGATATCGCAAAAAAGAGGCTCCAAATCAACCAATAAAGTGTTGTTTCGCCCAAACAATGCACTATGTCACAAATCGTTCGCAACGATACATCAATTTCATTTCTAATTGCTTCCTCATCCACCATTCTCCACATCTGGCCCCCAGCCATTATTTCATGTTCTCAGACCTCAAAAAAATGCCCGCTGGAAAGAAATTTCGCCCCAATGAAAAGGTAATTACCGAAACTGAAGGATATTTTGATTGTATTGCTCTTCAAGGATAATATATTGATGAATAAAGTCGAAATTTGCAAAAAAAGAGTGTGTTTTATTTGTATGAGGACTTATTGACCGATGTATTAAGTGAAAATGTCATAATTCTTAGACGCCTCATAAAACGTCAATTTATCGTTTATTCAAGCAATTTCAAGAATTTAGAACAGATGAAGACAGGCACCATATCAGAAATCTAAAAACAGGGAAAAGAGTTGAAAATATTGCACTTGTGAAGCAAAGTGTGGAGGAATCTCTAGAAATATCGATTCGACGAATTTTGTGTGACTTGCACATGTTCAAAAAGTGACTTGCACATGTTTTCCTGTAAGATTCAAATTATTGAAGACCTGTTGCCTACAGACAATAATAAGCGATTTGAATACCGTAATGGCATCACAAAACACTTCCATCAAACTGACAGTTTTCATGCAGAATTAATAATGAGCACTGAAACTTATTTTCATCCAAGTAGTCAAGTGAATAAACAGAAAAGTTGTTACCGGGGAAAAGAAAATCCATTCCATCCAATTCCAATTCCATTCAAATTTGGTTTTAAATAATTATTGATCATGATGCCACCGATGATAATGCCATGATGCCACCGGCGTACAATATTTTTCAAGAATTACAACATTTTTTGAATACAATGGCAATTGTTAGATCAGTTGCGGATTATTTTCTCTCCAAATGCAGATTAAATGCGATTAAATTCTGGATCAAGTTGCAATTGATTTTGAGCCCATTCACCGAACGTATAACGCAGACGATGGTCTTGTGGTTTGAGTTCTTGGACAAACTGAATCTTGTAAAGCACCAAACCAAGATCTTTATGCAAAATTTTCTACGTAGTCGAATAATAAAGCCCAACTTCCCAAGATCAGCGACGAATTAATAAATTTGCGCGGACGCACGGTTTTTTGTCTGGTTTTTATTTTAATATTAAGCAACGCGAAATATGTTCGAAATTTGTCGATAATTCGGTGCATCCATAAAACTCACGAAGTTTGGCGTACAGAACAGTGATTTTCATAATAAATTTCAACAATTTGCGAGAGTCGCTCTGGTATTAAATATTCTGTGATTATTTGTCAGACTATGCTAAATGATTTTCACTCTAGAGGCACGCAAACTTGCAGTTTATTTGACAGGCAACCCTATCAAAAGTTTGGACACACTAAAAAAAATCGCGTTATATGTGTTAACATATCTTGTTTCATATGAAAAGATCATAACATTTCAAATTTATGTAAGACTGTTTGTTTATTCTAAAGTACTGTTACGGTCGCCCTGTAATTTTTATGGATTTGAATTTATTTACAATATAATACAGTTAATGTAATAAGAATAAACAGTCATAATAAAATATAGAAATTAATAATTACTGGGCTAATAAATTTTTTAGAGGAAAAAAAATTCCAGTACCCTATCCGGTGGCATGAAACGAAAACTATGCGTCGGCGTAGCGCTCTGCGGCAATTCCAAAGTAGTCATGCTTGATGAACCAACAGCTGGAATGGACCCGTCTGCTAGGAGAGCACTTTGGGATCTGCTTTTAAAACAAAAAACCGGTAAGTATACTAACTCATTATTTCAGAAGTTCTCTCACCAAATCCACAACCGTTTAAACGAAATTATCCTGTAATTTATTCATCATATGTTTGGAGGAAAAATTAAGTTAATATATTAATTGGAACTCATACAACTAGAATCATATTTTTTCAAGCAGTTCTGATCCTCATTTTTATTAATCACCTAAAATCCCGCTAAATATTCTGTCGCGCGACCAAAAGTAATGCGGAGCCATATTAAATGATTTCAGATGATAAAATTTTATTCGTTTTTTAGAAAATATCAATACTTATTCGCTTTATTCGATCGCCACAAACAAGCAGTTTCACTCACTCATCTCAGAATTTGTAGCACGCCATCTAACGAATTTTATTTGACAGACATCATAGTAATTTATTCATTTACTTACTTGCGCCATCTTTGTGTTGTGCCGAGAACTTTTTGAACGACCCTTGTAGATTGCCGAATTCAAGAAAGCTGGATGTTGCTAAATGAAAATGCTCCTCAATTTTTGCCTAGGAAAAATATAATTCTTGACCATCCTTCCTAGCTGCCCAAAATCTAAACTTGTAATAAAAGAGGATCAAAATATCCTTATAATTAAAACATCTGTTACCGCAGAACTAAATGATGATTCGTAAGTTGAGACTTTTTTTAACAGCGTATAAAACTTCATAAAAAACATTTTTTTTAATACCATTTTTAAAAAAACTGAAAGACAAAAAACTTTCCGTTTTAATTTCGAACACAACATTTATTCTTGCCTTGTACTTACAGAAAAGGTTCAAAGTGGTCGCCGATCCATTCCACGCAAAGTTGGGCGTGACGTACCCACGAGTCGGTGCATGCTCGTAATAGTAATACAGGTCTTCCTGTAATAGGCTTACCAGCCTGTTTCATGCGATCAATTAGTTCTTCCCTTGTATTAACTGGCGTTTTAAAATCTATGCTTTTCAGATAACCCCATAAAAAGGCAGTCTCTCAACTGGCCCTCCACGATCTACCCACTTATTAGGAAAAGTTATGTCTAAGAACTCCCACACTTCACGCCTAAAATGGGCTGGCGCTCCATCGTGTAAGAATCATGTTCTGCCTGTCATTCAAAGGCACATTTTCTAGAAGACCGGGAAGATTACAAAATCATCTATCCCATTCGAGATAGTTTTCGCCCGTTAAACAATCCGAAAAGATAAAAGGCCTATTCTCATACATGCGGGCCATTTTATATTTCCAAAAATCACGGCAGAAATGCATGTTAAAACTGACAACAAAATACAAGATAAGAAAATAAAAGGAATGCATGATTCATAAAAAAACCATAAACGATATAGAGATTTAAAATGGAATTATAAAAAATGCTTATGTTATCGAGTTTTATACGGTGTTAAAGTCTCAACTTAGAAATCATCCTGTATATATATATATATATATATATATATATATATATATATATATATATATATATATATATATATATATATATATATATATATATATATATATATATATATATATATATATATATATATATATATATATATATATATATGTTAATAAATAATGAAGTGGACTCGTGGAGAAAAATCTTAAAAATAAAGAAAATACACCGGCGCTCCGCGTTAGTACTTTGTCGTTCCCCCATCCGCCACCCAAAGCGCCATCAAGCGTCTCCCAGGACCGATTTCTGACCTTAAGTCATCATCAGCTGGGCTCAAGCTGAACGCCCGGAAAGCGGATGGGAACGACTAAAGCCATGACCATATAAATCGGCCATGTCGAATGGTGAGTACAATCACATGCAGCACTGACATCCTGTGGTAATCTGCCGCAACAGATAAACTGTGCGAGATCGTTCGTGGCCCGTCTAACCTCGGGTAAGTACCAGGTCTGTTCAAAAAATAATGAAGTCTTCTTATTGAAGGACTTGGATGGGGGAACGGCAAAGCTCTAACGCGGAGCGCGGGTGTATTTTCTTGTGTGTGTGTGTGTGTGTACGGAAGGGATGGGTGGGCCGATGACATGGCCGGTTTATATGGTCATGGCTTTAGTCGTTCGCTTCATCCGCTCTCCAGGCGTTCAGCTTGAGCTCAGCTGATGACGATTTAAGGCCAGAAACCGGTCCTGGGAGACACTTGCTGGCCCTTCGGATGGCGAATGGGGCGACGACAAAGCACCAACGTGGAGTGCAGGTGTATTTTCTTTGTTTTTATATATTTATATATATATATATATATATATATATATATATATATATATATATATATATATATATATATATATATATATATATATATATATATATATATATATTCCTGACGGTTAATTATTATTTTTTTTTTTGTGATTTTCGGTCAATTATATTAATAAAATTAATAGTCAATTATATAAAAAATCAAATTAATACATTATATTACACATATTATTAGAGATATTATTAGACTATTACTCCGGGAGTACATCCTATCGTTTGTGACCCGTTTGTTGAGAACGTGCAGATGTTTCGCCAAGGTCACACTAGGCATTCTCTATGCTTGTTTGACGTTTTGAAGTCTTTTTGAACAAACGGGACACAAACGATCGGATGTACTCCCGGACTAATAGTATAATGTATTCTTCCATCCGCGAAACACTACAAACTAACATAACAAAATTCACCCCTGCTCCACATCATGCTCCGCCATTCACAATTTTTCGATCATAACATGTATATATATATATATATATATATATATATATATATATATATATATATATATATATATATATATATATATATATATATATATATATATATATAGATGAAATTTTCTATTCCGAAAAAAAATATTTCGTATTATTTCATGTTTTTATAGGACGTACCCTATTACTAACAACACATTTCATGGATGAAGCTGATCTTTTGGGAGATCGAATTGCCATCATGGCAGGAGGTGAATTGCAATGTTGCGGAACGAGTTTCTTTCTTAAAAAGAAATATGGAGCTGGGTACCATCTAATAATGGATAAATCGATACACTGCGACCCCAACAGAGTTACTCACCTGTTACGACAACACATACCTGACATTGAGGTAAGCGAATATATTTTAAAATACTAACAAATCCTACATTTAATGTTTTAGGTTCATAGCAACATTGGATCCGAGCTTACGTACCTTCTGGTTGAAAGTCAGGCGTCCGTGTTCGAAAGAATGCTGGAGGATTTGGAAAATCACAGTGAACAACTTGGAATTAATAGTTATGGGATATCATTGACAACCCTTGAAGAAGTATTTATGAAGTAAGATCGCTTTTTATCTTTTTTTTGGTGGCACATCTATTTCGATAGGCTTCGATGCCTTTAAGAAACGTATTCGTCATCTCAAGGTGTTAGTTCTCCCTCTTCAAGGAGCTGATATGGCGATCTTCAAAAAATTAGAAACAATTCGAAAAATGCCTAGAACTACTAAAATGCAACTCTTGTGAGTTGGGGCGTTATCCTGGTGAAACAAAACCCTTCTGTTTTCGTATTTCTTTCTTATATCTCGTCACGAACTTTCTCTACAAGACCAAATGATTGATCGAACTCTCATATCCAACTCTATAAAAATTAGCTTCGATGGTGACAAACTGTTAACATTATTTTCTTAGACCCAATGTCATTAACAAAATCTTTTTTATGGATCCTTTATGATATGTAGGCGTCGGGTGTTGCCCATTTCTTCCACTCTCTTCTGGTCATTAACTTTCCTCTTCTTTCTTCTATTCCACTTATTCCCTCTATCCAGCTTTTATTAGGCTTTCTCTGGTTCCTCTTCCTGATCCCAACTGCCCATATTATCCTTTTGGTTAGTGTTTCTTGGCCTTGGCCCATGATATAACCAAACCAATTTATTTATCTTTTTTTCCAATTTTTCCATAACTGTTTTTTATAACTTTTAGTCTTTACTATCTTCCTCAAATATTCTATTTCTGCCGCACGTGATTCATGTTCATATTAATGAAACAAACACATTTGTATCACTACTTTCTGTCACATCATCACTACTTTCCCTGTTCTGCAACAGAATCTTTACCAGATTCATGTTCACATGTATTCACATATAAAATTTTATTTTTAGAGTAGGAGCAGATCATGGGCAAGAAGAACTGTATAACGCAAATGACAAAGAATTAAATGGCATACCTGTATTTGACAATATCCAAACAAAAGGTGATATAAATAATCGTATATGATAAATAATCAAAAGTTCCTGCAGTTTTAATTATTGAAAATGCAAACAGATTAGAAATTATCATAAAACGGCATGACATCTTCTGAAAAGCTTCCAAAGTAACTGTAGCAAAGTAACAAGTATCTGTAGAGCTCTGCATTGAGCTCTTCTGATACGTTACATTTAATTATGTTCGATAGTTCAAGGTCTCCCTAATTGTGGTACCTTATTTTCTGATTCATCCCTAGTATATAATTAAACCATTTATGTGCAGTTCAAAAACTACGAATTTCTTACAATATATTTCGGGAGCATTTGACAAAGTATTTCGAAAAGTAAACACTAATTCAATATCATATTAACGAGAACATAAAGTTAGATTGTTTTCAGTAAATGACGCTTTACCATCCACATAAGTAAACAGACGCCATAAACATCAAAATTACTGCTACAAAAAATACTACTACTAAATAAACTCTTACAAAAATTGAAAATTGAAATGAACTGAATATCTAATAATTGACAAATTATATTTATGTGTGGAACTTAAGAAAATTTTCCACACCGAAAGTACAAATATGTGAATTGATATTTATGAATGTTTTCTTCCAATTCTAGTTAATATCGACCTATCTCCAAGACCAGTATCTGCTTTCAAATTCCTCCTGAACCAATTCTTAGCCATGGCAATGAAGAAAATCCTGTCCACCTTCCGATCCTGGGTACTTCTCGTCATCCAGATCTTCATGCCGGTCATCTTTTTGGTTTTAGCCATAATTATAGTGCGACAACAGAGCCAATTTGGTAATTTGCCTGCTATGCCACTCAACCTCAACAAATTCGACTCTCCTGTAGTGCTAATTGAAGACAGCACTGAAAGTAATTATACGAGAAACTACGAAAGAAGTGTTGGAAATACATTTCAAAATGTGGAAAGTATTATTGACAAAATGCTCGCAGTGGTAAGGAAATTTCTATAATACATAAACCAAAATACTTTCGAAAAAGCGCTCCTAAAAATTGGAAAACTTTATATTTCTGCACAAATTGTTTCAAAACCAACTGAACTTTTATAACTACAAAAAGTTAAAACTTGCAGAATAACTAATAAGAGTTTCAAGACTTTCTCAAAATGTATTGAAATGTATAGTGCAGTACAACCATAATGACAACCCCAATATCAGATATTTAATTGTATCCATATAAGAATCATTTACAATTGTTGTATTTGGGCAATTGTTTGAGTATTGCTAATACTTATTTCGGGAATGTTTCGCCAGCCAAAGCCATTGAAGGCCGACCAGAACGAGGCAAGTCTTTCACTAATTTTCGTCAATATTTTGCATAATTGGCATGCCCGTTATTTCAATAAAGTTGACTATATATATATATATATATATATATATATATATATATATATATATATATATATATATATATATATATATATATATATATATATATATATATATATATATATATATATATATATATATCATCAACATCTATCCATCCGCTGCAGGATGAAGGCCTGGACTGGAGCTGGAACAGCTTGGTGGGACTAAAGGAAAAAAGCTCATAGCGAAAGAATGATATTAGTATGGGCGCAAAGGAAGGCTAACAAAAACAAACGCTTCTAACTGTACTTCGCATGGTCCACCAGGGTCCATACGTGAATTATAGTAATAATAATATATATACATATATATATATATATATATATATATATATATATATATATATATATATATATATATATATATAGATATATATATATATATATATATATATATATATATATATATATATATATATATATATATATATATATATATCCTCAGAACAATTCTACAATAAATTTTATTTTTATAAAGAACACACATTTACATCTAAAAACCTACCAATATCTAATTAATCAATTAATTTCCCAATTTTTTTATCACTGTTTTAAAATTTTTAATTGACATATATCGTGACAATATTTAACAAATCTTCCACCTTTAAATTTTTTCTTATTATAAACTAACTGTTTCTTATTATAAACTAACTGTTTTGAATTTGTTATGTGTAATGGTATTAGATGCAAAAATGAAAAATATATAAAAATTTATTATTTAATAATGTTATTATACATACAACTTAAATTATCTGTATCATTTCTGAAATTAATGGTATTATTTGTTTTTTTTATATAAATCATTTCCTTTATATTTGTTTTTTATATTGTTTTTCAAAATCTAGAATTTTTATGTCATTCTGTAAGTTGCTTGTCTAGGGGTGAGGCCCATCCATCGTTGGTGGTTAGACTCACCAGGATACCAATCCACAATTACTCTCCGACTACGACTTCATCATCATCACCCGACTTCATTCGACTTCTCGTCGGATGGTTTATACATTCGGTTTTTTATTTCTTCGGACTGCGTTCAAGGAGACAACAGTAGTCGGGAGTTATACATCCCCAACCGCTGAGTTCCACAATCTTATGTGGAACACACGACAACCTGCGTCTCCGCCAAAATGAGCATTCTAAAAGTTGCAGAGGGTAATGGAAAGGTAATGCTTGGCATTACAAAGCGGGACAGAAAGACCTGTACATGGATCAGAGAACAGACAAAAGTATGTGACATCATTGGAAAGGTGAAAGAATTGAAATGAAGGTGAGCAGGCCATATAGCGATACGATGCGACGACAGATAGACCAAAGCAATCTTGGGATGAATATCGCTTGATTATAAGCGTCCACGAAGAAGACCTAAAACACGATGGATCGATGACATCATAAAATATATTGGACCCGAATGGCAAAGGAAAGTTCAGGACAGCGACAGTTGTAAGCATGTTGGGCAGGCCTTCATCTAAGAAAGACGTCCGTAGGTTCGGACAGGTTTTGTTATTTGGTGATAGCATTCGACTACATAAATTTTTCTCAAAGTTCTATATACTGTTGGAAAGGTAATGTTCTTGGCTACACTTTTACTGAAAAACTATTTCATGGCTTTAAAAATAAAAAAGTTATTGTCAATTTTTTGAACCGGTGAATTTTGCCCAAAAAAATTTGTGGTCCGTAGGTTGGAATAGTTATAGAAATGCACAAAATGGTTCAAGAAATCAAATAATAACCCAAGATTTTCAACATTTATAGGCGATTTAGTTAGTTATTCGTAAAAGACCATAAAAAACAGAATAAAGAAAATCAAATACTTGCTAGTCTTCGTCAGAGTCGCAATTTTGGCAGGTATAGTAGATGCGAGTCATATTTACGCACTTTATATGAAATGGTCTCTGGCACTTGTTACATTTAACGGAATTGTCGCGAGTCACTGGCAAATGTATCATGCAAATCATACAAAAATCAACATCCAACGACGACGATGACTTTCGCACTAGTTTGGTAGTCTTCGCACTGGTTTGGCTTCGCTTTTTGGCTAGCGTTTCTTGTATTGATTGTCGTCGCTTCTTTGCACTGTCTTCCTTCTTCTTTCGCTTTTCTTTAAGCACGACAACATTTTCTGGAGGAAGGATAATAGTGCTTTTCATTGGCTTACGCCCGCTGTTGGACTTTTTCAAAGGTGTTGCTGATCTAACTGGTCCAACTCTAGACAAAATTGAGGAATGACTTGATGAACGTGACAATGATTGTTGTGTTGCACTTGATGTTAATGGCTCTTCACTTTTATGAACACAACATCCATTAAAATAATGCACCGCAGCTCCTAAAAAACCTACGTGCCTCAACTGTCCCAACTTACGTACATAGTGGCCATTTTGAAATGACGTTTTTTTTTCCATGTGCAAGATATATTCGAAATTCATTCAGGACTATAAAAGAGACAAAAAACTATGATACAAATGTAGTATCCACCTTTTTCTACCGATGAAAAAAATGCACTTTTCTCACTTATGGGAAATTTTCGAAATACATTTTTATCACAATTTTATTGACTTGCTTCGGCTCATACACAAGGAAGACAACCTAGCAAATCTTAGTCCTATGAAAAGTTTGCTCGTTATGAATGAACAACTTGATAGTAAAAACATTGGTGTCGATAGTGGAAAAAAAAAAGAGATATACCCCAACCTACGGACTGTCCCAACCTACGAACGTCTTCTTTATATAATTTATTGTAGAAACTTTTTGAAACCATTTCAATATCGAATATATTCAATTCTGACGAAACTAGAGTGCTAGCGAAATGTGTCAAACGTTAAGAATAAAGTTGCAATTTTAAGTGTTTTTATTAAACAAAAAAACTCTAATATTATGTTAGCCGAAATTCAAAGAAAAAAAACAGCACTGATGACGCATGAACTTTTTCAATATTTAGGTATATCTTAATATTTTTTTACAACTGTCACATAATTTATTTATTAACAAACAAATAAATTATATAAATTGACTTCTTTCATCCTTGTGTCGAATGAGATGACCTTTTTGACAAAGAGCTATTAGTGGTTAACTTACAACCTTTTAAATTTGCGGTTTTATTTCTTGTTATAAATTTGTATGACTATATTTCCATTTTTCAGACCGCCTCAACACCAGCAACTGCCAAACGAAGCTACGTTGTCGGGGCTTCTATGGGAGCAGTGAGCAGCCCCCTGAATACTCTATTCAACAACAATCTTACGGCGTATTTCAATAACGATCCTTACCACACCCCTGGCTTAGCCTTAGGACTTGCCTTAGATGCTACCTACAAAACTGTGTTGAATTGTACGGATTGCGGTTTTGAGTTTATCAACCACCCCTTGCCTTATAATTCTGAATCAAGGGTGAGTAGTAATTATTAAGTTACATCATCCCACAAATTATTACATAATACCATGGATTAAATACAGATTATAAATGAAAAAGGGTCATACATCATCAATTTAATTGCCAATTATATTGACTAAAAATTACATGTAAATAATGCAATATACCATTCTGTTCGATGACCTTTCTCCATCTCTTCGGTAGCTGCATAATCCTCATAGAAGTTCTAAGGTTTCTGACTAAAGAACTGATTCAGGTGATTTTTCAAGTATTCCAAGGAAGTCAAGCTTTGACCATCTAAGCTGTTTTGAAACGATCTAAATAAATGATAGTTGGAGTGCGCAAGGTCGAGAGAGTACAGTGGTTGGACTAAAATATCCAAGTCAAGTTGTAAAAGTTTGTGTCAAGTCGCCAAAAACATATGTGGTCAAGCATTGTTTCGAAGAGAACGCAATACCCTTTCTGTCGGCTATTCAGACCGCTTTTGGACGAATTATTGCTTTAATTTCCTCAGTTGTGAACAGTTTTATCTGAATTAATAGTCAAGTTTTTAGGTAATAATAATAATAATAATAATAATTTATTGAATCCTCAAGACAATACAACTATGCATGGATCAAGTCAAAATAAGAGCGTGCACAGTGCTACATTACTCTGTATACAACGTATACATAACAATTAAACCTGCATATAAATATTTTATTCTTAATAAGCTATAACATTTAATAATATAATAATGTATTTATTCAATCGTCACAAAAATACAAAATATCCATGATTAAGTCAGATTGACAGAATTGGTCGAATGTTCAGTGTCACGACCTCAGAAACAATATATGATATGATAATAATACACTAATAAACATAAGCAATGAATCTAATTATAATATAATAATAAGTAATGAATCTAATTATTGATAGGACATATATTCTTCTAAACTATAAAAACGTTGGCTTATAAGAAATTCGCGGTTATTTTTTTAAATTCGTTGTCACTCTAAATATGCTTAAATCATTATGGCAACGATCTGTAGTAAGTATTATGTTCAACTATCTTACATGAATATTTTGGTAAAATAAGTTCATCAGAGCTTCGTCTACCGTAGTGATGAAAATCATTATTTTTCACGAATGCTCCGAATCCTGCATTGTTATTAAATTAGTCGACATGTTGTCAGTATTGACACCCTACCCATCATTCGAATTATCTTTTTTTGTATTTTGAAAACACCACCACAACAGGCAACCCACCTCAAAATATGAAACCATACCTAACGAGACTGTAGAACTCTCCATAGTAATATGAATGCACAATATCTACGGTTTCAACCTATAAACAACATATGAGACACCGACTAATTTCTTGCATAGTTCAGTTATGTGTTCATCCCAGCAAAGTCTGTTATCAAGATGAACGCCCAGAAATCTAGTACAGGATGTTTGCTGTATAGACATACCTTTAATTTTTAGTAAATATGACTCTGTTATAGTGTGTGTTCGAGAAGTAAAAGCAATAAAACTGGTTTTGTCCACGTTAAGCGATAACTTATTATTCGTAAATCAACTATACAATTAATTAAGCATTTCCTGTACCATTTCAATGGCTCCCTGCATGTTTTTATTTCCTGTTAAATAGCTGCTATCATCAGCAAACATTACCATATTTCCGCTACTACAAACATCTGGCAGATCGTTAACAAAAATTAAAAATAATAGTGGATCCAACATAGATCCTTGGGGCACTCCAGAAATAAGCCTTAATCTTTCAGATGTTGCTTTATCAATCGTATAACTTGGTTTCGGTCAAGCAAGTAAGATTGCAACGACTCTCCCACCCGACCCCTCAAGCCATAGTTACCTTACTTAGATCCATAAACAGACCAACACTTTTACAATTAACATTTATGCAAATGCTTAATAAAACGCACAAGAAAGAATATGATCTACCCATACACTACACCCTCCAAAAGTTTAGATAACGTGGGTAGCTATTGGTCTATAGTTGGAGGGGGAGAGCCGGTCACCTCTCTTGATGTTTTTAATGCCTTCGGAAAAATACTAGTTTCCAGGGACCAATTCACTAGATATGTTAACGGTATTATTAATGAGTTGAATACCTCATATTAAACGAGTTCCTTCCAATCCCACCAAATGAATATCATAAATCTTTTTCGGATGTAAACTGGCTTTTGCGCTGGTTAAAGGGATATTTCCACTCTTTAACATATCTCCGGTTTTCTTACGGTTAACATTATCATAGATAATCACCTGTAACTATCCACTTTAAAAATAGATCAATTTCGTTGCCTTTCAATAGATAATTTCAAACCTCAAGAGGGATTCGCAAGAAATTCAATTTATCAATTTATCTCCGTTAACTCATTCGGCACGCACCTTGCTGGCCATTCCAAGTTGACGTAATCGCCCTAACACTGTTAACTGGTTGATTGCAAGAATTTCTACGATCTCTCGAGTTCGTGTATGCCAATCACCTTCAATTAACGTAAATATTGTTTTTCCTTCAGTCTCCACCAGTTGTCCAAAACGTTATTACGGCTAAGATTAAAATTATTTTCACAATATTTATGAACCACTTACGGCACGTGGAATCGTCAACGGTACCCTCAGCGTACACTGTTCATTTTCATTGGCGTCTTCGGAGCATTGTTGCCTTTTTGAAAATAAAAAAGTAAAATGGAAAAGTCGAAAATACTCCTGTCACTGTCATTTTTAATGCTTAACAAAATTTAAAAAAAACAACCAAATAAATTCTTCTATGAGAACCTTTGATGTGAAACACTGAACTCGAAGGGAACCAAACACCAAATAACTTTTTTTTAACTTCTCGACGCACGTTTTGCTAGCTATGTTAGCATCATCAGGAGATGATTCAATCTTGCGTCATTATGTTCAACGCGCATCCACATCAGTCTTACGGCGTATTTCAATACCGATCCTTACCACACCCCTGGCTTAGCCTTAGAACTTGCCTAAGATGCTACATACAAGATTGTGTTGAATTGTACGGATTGCGATTTGAGTTTATCAACCACCCCTTCCCCTATAATTCTGAATCAAGAGTAAATAATAATTGGTAAGTTTGAGTAATTATTAGTTCCACAAATTATTACATGACATAATGGATTATATACAAATTATAAATGGAAAAGGGCTAATTTTATTGGCAAAAAAATTACATTTAAATAATACAATATACCGTTCTGTTCGATGACCATTCTCCACTTACTTTTCTCCATCTCTGTAGCTGCATAATCTCTGTAGCTGCATAATCTCTGTAGCTGCATAATCTCGGTAGCTGCATAATCCTGCGCTCATAGAAGTTCTAAGGTTCCTGGTTAAAGAACTGATTCAAGTAATTTTTCAAGTCTTTCAAGGAAATCAAGCTGTTACCATCTAAGCTGTTCTGAAGCGATCTAAATAACGATAGTCGCAAGGTCGAGAGAGTATGGTGGTTGGACTAAAACATCCAAGTCACCTAATAAAAGAAAAAATACCTAACCAAACTCCATCTTCCACTCCATTATAGTGAGTGGAAATAAAAAATCTGATGCTTTCAGATCAATCTGAAACTAAACAATATTATAAAACATATGTCAAGTCACGATGAAATGCATTTTCAGATGAATCAAATCACAAGTGGAAACAACATGGGATTTCAACTGGCCTTCAACATTGGCTTCAGCATGGCCTTCGTTTCGTCCTTCTATGTTTTGTTCATCGTTCGTGAGCGCGTCTGCAACTCTAAACACCTCCAGTTTGTTTCCGGAGTAAAGGCGTACATCTTTTGGACAACCACGTTGCTCTGGGACTTTGTCACGTACATGATTACTGTCATAGCTCTAGTCATTACCTTACTCTGTTTCCAAGAAGATGGCTTTAAGACGTTGTCCGAAATAGGTAAAATGCTGTGAAATATTTTATACGCTAATCTAATATAATTTATTCTGTTTTATTTCAGGAAGGCTTTTCTTCATGTTTGCCTATTTTGGTTGGAGCATGCTACCAATGATGTATATTTCTGGTTATTTATTTGACGTACCATCAACCGGTTATACAAGAATGACCTTATTCAGTATTTTTACAGGTAAATCTTGATATTCTAAGGTTTGGGAATATTTTCATCTAAAATAAAATATTTTATTTGGCATATTTTATTAATTAAATTTATAAAAAAATATTGCACACTTAGTGTATGAGAAATACTAATTTAATCATGCAGTGACACTATATGGGTATACAAAATCATAAAGTCCTTGCACCAATGGGGTTATCGAGGCCCACTAATAAAATACATCAATAACTTTCTAGCTAACGACCTCTTTACTGTTAAAATCAGAGGTCATACGTTATCATATCATTTAAAAGAAAATGGGATACCATAAGGATCCACCCTTAGTCCTACCTTATTTAATATAGCTATCAATAGCATCGCTAAAACACTCCTAAAAAAAGTGAAATTTCGCCTTTATGCTGATGACATCCTATTATATTATTCTTCCCGCAGCTCACGAGTCTACGAGAGAAGAATCCAGAGTGTCTTCGGTGAGCTCTAAGCTTGATCCTCTCGCTCAGACTTTAACTTCTAGACTTAACTTCTAGGCAGGAAGTACTCCTGCCCTAGACTTCACTCCTTCCCATTTCTAGGCGGTAACATCCTAACTCAGCAAACTGGAAGATTACTGGATCTAACATTCGACCATCGCCTAACCTGGAAAGCTAACCTTATCGATCTAAAATCCATATGCATAATATCCTTAAGCCTAATAAAGTTTCTTACTCACTCCACTGGGGAAGCTGATTATCGCTCACTTCGTAGAATCTACCTAACAGCCATCGGGCCTAAGGTAGACTATGGCAGCGTAGTATACTATTCTGCTCCATCCTCTTACTTTAACATGATCGGTCCTATCCAGAATACAGCTATCAGATTGTCCTTCGGTTTTTTCGAAACCACTTCAATCGACAGTCTGCTTTGTGAGGTTGAGATTGAACCACTAATATATCAACGAATATAATTACTTCTAAGCTATTCCTACAGTGTGGCATCCAGACCATTCCTTCCTCATACCCCTTCATTTTTTAAACCCCTACCTACCCCGCCACATTTAACCAGGACCACGCCACTTGAGAGTGTAGACTACACCTTCCAATATCTAAGTACAACCTCCACAGGACTGTTATCCAATTGCCACTTCCAATCATCCCACATTGTCCCTACATCCTGTACTCTTCGATTTCTCCCTGCTTCGTTACGACAAATCATCCACCCCTGCATCATCCCACATTCTCCTCGACTCGATTCCCCAAGCAATATTAACTTCATCGATGAATCCAATTCAGTAACCGGTGTGGTATCTGCATTTATGATTTTTCCCCTTGGTAATCCTCTTCTTCCTTAAATCTTCCACTTTGACCTTCAGCTCCAATTTTAAACACTGTCATTTTAAAATTTTGTTCGTCAGGCAAATTTATTACAAAAAAGAATCACTGAGAAATTTGTCTCCGTTTAGTTTTTGTTTTTACCCAGTGATTCTTTATTGACATAAGAACAGATATTTTTGATATTTTTTGAGTTTTAGATTGTGGCGAAAACCCCAAATAGAGAAAAAATATATGAATACGCCACATTCAAACATTAATAATAATATTAAACGGTCACGAAACATATATATATATATATATATATATATATATATATATATATATATATATATATATATATATATATATATATATATATATATATATATATATATATATATATATATATATATATATATATATATGACCGTTTAATAGTATTATTATCTTTTTATTTATTGGGACTTTCGGGACTTTAATAAGTTTTAATTTTTTGACGAAATTGACATTTCGGCTAAATAGCGAACCATCCTCAGAACATTTCTACAATAAACATTATTTTTATAAAAAACACAAATTTACATTTAAAAACCTACCAATATCTAATTAAACAATTAATTTTTCAATTTTTTTAACTAATATGTAACATGTTTTAAAATTTTTAAATGACATATATTTGACTCTGACAGGTTGACGGAGACGCAGGCTGTTGTGTGTTCCACATGAGATTGTGGAACCCATCGGTTGAAAATGTATAACTCCCGACTACTGTGGTCTCATAGGACGCAGTCAAAAGAAATGAAAATACTGCAAATATATATAGCAGAAAATTGATATGGAAAAGTCCATCTGTTCTGGTATATATATTTCCATCTAATACCGTTACAAATGAAAAATCCAAAATTGTTAGGTTATAATAAAAAATATAAATGTAACAGATTTATAAAATGTATCAAAGTCAAAAATATGTCAACCGAAAATTAAACAAAAAATGTTATTTTATATAAAAAATTTAAAAAAATAATTATTCAACAAGATACAGCTGTTCAATGTGGCAATAATCATACCATTCGAGATCTGATAAATAATCTGCATAAATATAAGTACATAAACATGTGTACACGTGACGTGACAAACTTAGTGGCACCACAAAAGGGCGAGGAATATTGATATGAAACACAACTTAAAACACTGTGTTAGTTTGTACGCTCTGTGATTAAAAAAAAATCAACGATACAAAACCGATTCGAATCAGAATTTTTTCCCACCCTATATTTATTTTAAGGCGCCATGCCTCGATTTCAAGGCGAGATATAATATACGAGCCTACTGTTAATATAACCTAAAAAATCAGTTGTAAAAGCAATTTAGTTCGAAAATGAATATTTGAGGCACTGTCTACTTCTCGCCTTTCAACTGAAAAGAAGGTATAGAAACCCAGAATGTGATTTGCGCGGTTTTGAGGGATACGGTGAGTAATGGTTCCACTAATTCCGAACTTTCTGCATAAGAATGGAATCTCTACGATAATTTAATGAAGCAAAAATCCTGAATTAATCCTGGTAAACCATCAACCATTACTGCGAAACCAAATACCCACTCCAAAAAGGTATTACTGTGTATATGATGGGATCAGTCACTGTGGCCCACTATTATCAGCAGCAAGTTAGTCGTGTTAGTGACCATCTTACGTCCTGTTAGTGACGATAATTACGTGACCAAATTAATTTTGCTTCAAGACTATATAACAAAAGCGATTGTGAAAACGATAACTGAGGTAAGCGGGGAGATTTTATAGAACTTGGTATATTGTCCAGATGTGACTCGATCGGATTTTTATCTATTCCGATCTCTGTAACATCTCATCACATTGATAGCTATATCTCTTGAAGAAGTTGAAAAAAGCCTCAATGATTTATCACATCAAAACTACCTTTTTTTCGATATGGAATTTGACAGTTGTCTGAAAGGTGACAAAAGTGCATAGAAAATGTGTGAGATTACTTCGAAGATAAGGGTATATCATTTTTTTTTATAAATAAATATCAAGGGTAATCAAAACAGGCGGGAATTAAGTGAAATACAATATATTGAAATTGAGGCAAATTACAAACGAAAAATTCATGGGTAGCTAAAACTATTGTCCCTAACAACCTTTGGCTTAACAATTCAAAAAATGTGGAGTGACATTTATTGACTGCTACCTTGACTATGCCAAAAGTTTTTTTAATTCGATTAGCTTCGAATATTACTTTAAATATTTTACGTACAATAAAAAGACTAATATAAATATTCAATTGTACACTATTCATGTGTTTGACTATATTACTATACTAAACTCCTATTTCTACTAAACGAGACTCCTATTTCTTGTTAGGAGTTGCCGCATTCCTTATAGTTCAAGTACTTTCAACTCCTGGTCTGGACTTAGAATATGTGGGGAATACACTTCACTGGATATTCTTAATTGTACCTCACTACTCTTTAGCAACTGGAGTACGAGATACGTACACCTTATATTACTACAACAAAGCTTGCAGCGAACTTTACGCTCAATGTCGCTTAATTAACTCCACTCTTTCGTACGACGAATGCATTTCTGGTGCAGGAGCTCAATCGTACTGTTTGGGTAAGCTCATTTTCATTTATTATTTTTTTAAGTTTATTGATTTTATTATTAAGTTGTTTCGCAAGTTCGTAGAGATTTTTTTAAAAGAAAGAAACACAAATAATGTATGCAAATATTTATTTAGCGTATTATGTAATTACCATTATTATATACAACTCTTTACCAACTCATTGGTAACTCCTTCATGCCTTTTTGCTAAAAATTAGCATATTTATTGCCAAACAGGTTGTTTTTCACCTCTTCTTCAATTTAAAATATCTTATTCCCGACGGTGCGATGTCCGGTGAGTAAGGTGGATGGAACAAAACATCCCGATTGAAGCTCAACAATTTTTGTTGGGTACTTATTGAAACCTGTGGTGATTGTCATGGTGAAATAAGACGCCTTTAATGTTTGCTAATTCTGGGCGTTTTTCATCAATTGCTGCGTTCTGTCAATCTAATTCTGAACAAGTAAAGATCGGTGTTAATGGTCTGGCTGCGTGGAAGAAGCTCAAAGCTTCGATTCCACCAAATGCAAAAATGCTTTTTTTTCGGAGCACACAATCCAGTTTTCAGCGCCGCTTTAGAAATGAGGAAGTTTTTTTTCAGCAAAATATCGCACAAAGAGATTAAGTTCAGCAGATTTCGCTCACTAAGTTCGTGAGAGACCCACACGCCGTATCAGAAGACGTATCCATATTTTTAACTGGTCAAAACCTGTCGATTTCCAATATTTAACTTATCTGCTATCTGACTGACCGTAGTTCGTGGATATTTCGTTATTATGACCTTTATTTCTTCGACATTATTGCTTGAAGGGCATCATGCTGGCCTTCTAGGTCGAAATATTCACCCCTGAATCGACTTAACCACTTTTGCACCATGATCTCCTCAACAGAACCCTCTCCATAAGAGACATAAATCTTGTTTTTGCATGGACAGCGTTCTTGCCCTTTTTGAATAATGCATAGTGTGGCGTAAATGCAAGTTACCTACCATTATTTTGAATTTGAATCAACTTAACCAACTGAAGGCAAATCAAAGCGACTCTGAAAGCAAAACTTGCAATTACCACAGGAATTAATATGTAAATAAATATTGCTAATCCAACACAGGTGTTATGTTTACAAACGTTAAAAGAACATTTATTGGAAAATCCCTACGAAGTTTCCGATCAAAGCATACATAACCAACAATAACATTTTTTAGGTCTAGATGAGCACTATTACAAATGGGAATCACCAGGTATCGGACGAAATGTATTGTTCTCCTTCACAGTTGGCTTGGTGCTTTTTATCGGTATTCTTATTGCTGAATATCAAATATTTGCAAAAATCATATACATGATCAACCAAAAACTTTTTCCTAAGTATCCGATATCCAGTACACAGGAAGACAACGATGTTGCTGCTGAAAGAGCCAAAATCACGGACACCCCTGAACCCGATTTGTTCAACTCTTACACGATGGTTTTGAAAAATCTCACCAAATATTATGGGAAATTTCTAGCTGTGAACGGTTTGTGTCTCGGGGTTAAAAAATACGATTGCTTCGGTTTACTGGGTATAAATGGGGCCGGCAAAACAACCACGTTCAAAATGCTTACCGGCGACGTCTGGATAACCAGAGGCGATGCCTGGGTAAATGCAAAAAGCATCAAAACAAGCATCAAAGAAGTTCACAAGTGCATCGGGTATTGTCCTCAGTTTGATGCTCTTCTAGACGACATGACTGCCCGGGAAACGCTGTTTATGTTTTCTTTATTACGTGGAATACCATATGATTACTGCAATTTGATAGCAGAAAAGTTGGCTAACGATTTCGATTACTTCAGACACCTGGATAAGAGGGTGAAGGAACTCAGTGGTGGAAATAAGAGAAAATTAAGCACTTCAATTGCTCTAATAGGAGATCCTCCAGTGATATATTTAGATGAGCCTACCACCGGTAAGTTTTTTAATTAATTTCATCAAATAACAATTTTTTTCTCAAAAAGCTCATGATATTTAATGCAGGTTCGGCTAATTTCACGGAATATAGAAGATGCCCGTATAAATACTGTTTATACTTGTTTTATTTAAGGTCCGGAAGTAAAAGATATGACACCTCATGTTTTTGCGTACTTTTACATTATTCTTCAATATTATTGATCTCTCCTTCTGTATTATAACTAGAATTTCTAAACAAAAACATATTTTAGTTTAACTCTCAAAGAGATTTACCACTAAACACCAAATCGCTTTTATAAATTTCTCGACGCACATTTCGCTAACCATGTTAACATCATCAGGAGATGATTTAATCTTAGTTAAAAATAATGGTTTGTAATACAGTATACGTTATCATTCGGTGTTAGTCTCAGACAGCCGGTGATGATATGACAGGATTCGTTGGGTGGTATATCCACTTGTTTGGCGTGGCTAGAGTTATGCCACCCCGAGCATGTGTACTCCACGTCTAAATATCACAACTCAATACAAAGCTGTAGTTCTTACTATCCTGGATTGTTTACAAATATTAGTAATAGAGTAGTACAAAAAGATAGAATTATTGTTGTTTATTTTGTAAATAAATACAGCCTATTCATCTTTCTTTAATCTACAATTTTTTATCCCGTTGTGTTTCTTCTATCGAAGTAAAAATAAATTCATCATGAGACTTTCAAAATGTCAAAAAATCAAAACGAAGTCGGCATATAATTGCTAATTTGATTATAGATCTTGAAGGGTACAGAAAGAAAAAGGTTACTGGATTAACCTTTATATTGATAGACAAACAAAAACGTGTAATCTTACGCACCACTTCTAATAATACATTGACATGCCATCAGATTGTCCATAAAGCAGATGTGATTACCACCATTACCAACGGTAAGAGTCCCTCAGCTTCATGCTTCACATATTTCGAGGCAGAAAATGAAGACTACCGAGCCAGTGTTCGTTGAGTCAAACAATTCTAACGAAAATAATTTTAATCTAGATGGACTGAACGACTGATCTTACTACTTACATAATTCGTGAGAGAAAGATTTTTTTTCAAACCAAACAATGGATGGTGGTAGTGTCATAGTTTGGGTAAGCCTCAGAAATAAACAAGACTGATTTTATTTTTTTTAATTTCTGCCCAAATGAATAGTCAGGACTATACAGTCAGGAAATACAATTAGGAAATACAACAGGAGAAGATCTGAATTTTAAACTGGCCAGCAAGATCCACAGATTCTCATATTATCAAAAATGTTTGGTCACAGTTAGCAAGAGAAGTTTATCAAGGTTGAGACTTAAAATCATAAAAAATATTGAAAAAACAAGGATTTTTTCCGTATTCCACGTAAAAATTATTACTGCAAATTATTATTTGCAAACATTTCAGATGTAATTCCCTTCATAGATATCAATTCAACAGATACATTTTTCGGTAAGTCAACTAAATTACTAAATATAAAAAGTCATAAATAATATGGAATAAAAACCTAAACAATCGCAAATAACAGGGGCGTCATAACATCTTTTTGTCCCGGATGTTACATTTAGTTCATAATATTTAAATATAAAATGAAAAATTCAATCATAATAGCTAGATGAAGTCGTTATTATTGCTATAGCAACATTATTCACATTTTTATTGAATAAATAATGCAACGTTCATTGTTCATAATATGACAAACCACCTCGTCTTTTTAAAATGGTATGTTCATAAGGTGAAGAATGTGTGAGAAGGATCATATTACTATATAGCTCTCCAAAATGTCAGAGAATTTTTTTTTATTTTAATTTTTTTCCCCAAAAATTGTGTTGTTCGAAATTCAGTTCCAATAACGCATTACTAAAGCCATGATCAAATAATACTGATAAACACTGTTTTTGTCACACGAATTTTGTAATAATATTTGATTGTACTTATCTGCTCTCATTACAAAAACTATGTAATTTTTTCCAGTCACCGTCCGTTTTTTTTGTGATAGCTATATATTCAATTTCAGCTCATATACATACATTCCCGCGACGGGCAGAACGCGACTTACCTTTCACCCGCGATTATTTTCTAAAATAACCCCAAAACTACACATCAGGTAGATGGGGCAATGATCTCTTGTGACACTGGGGCACTGCGACACCATTATCTTCTCTTCCTTATGTATAACGGATACAACGCTTCGCACCACTCTCCTCTGCAGAACAAGTAAACAGAGGAGGGTGAATATTAAGCTCATATACGTATTTATGTTTGAATAACGTCATTATTCGTTAAGACTGTAAATATAATACAAAAGTGATTAGATCACCGGGATAGTTTTTGTTGTATATGTGGAGAATTAACTTTTGTCTCTCAGCGTCAAAATTTCACACCATTAGTAACCAAACACTATTTAAAACAATTATTTAAATCAAACATAAAACTTTGATTTTCCTGTGCGCCATCAAGATGAATTCTGGGTCCCGCATATCTGCTGTGTAATATGTGTAAGACTTCTGCTGGGTTAGGCTGAAGGATCTAGACATATGCCCTTTGCTGTGCCAATGAGTTGGACGGAACCAATAAATCACGTAAGTGATTGTTATTTTTGTTTCACTGTTATAAAGGGTATCACAACCAAGTGAAACACACCATAAAGTACCCAGACCTGTCATCTGCAAAAAGACCAATCCCATTGTGCCGAATTAGAAACCCAAGAATCTGTTGCTAGTCAAGACGACAACTTAGTGATAGAGTGCAACCCAACTTATAAACCAAGTACTTCAAAAGAACCACACTTATTGACACAAGGTGATCTAAATGGTTTGGTACGTGATTTACACTTATCTAAAAAACAGGCTGAACTTTTGGCATCTAGATTAAACGACTGGAAACCACTTTCTCCCAACTAAATTAAATTAATTTAATTATATTTATAACTTAAATTAAGTCAAATTAATAGTTACAAAGATTTAATTAATTAACTTTTGATCTCATACAAAGCTTTGGGGTGTAATATGTCCTTGCAATAAAATACACATCCTACACTCACATTGGATTTTTCCCTGAAAGGCTGGATGCTGTGAGTGACGAACATGGCGAGAGATTCCACTAGAATATTTCCCTTTTAGAGATGAGATATCAGGGGAAATAGAGTCCTGGGATGTTAACCCATTACTGCTGTGGATTGAAAAGGGACCTACCAGAAGCTAAGTAAAGGGTCTAACATTAGAAGTTTGACAGCTCATGACGGCCATATTTGTTTACCGATTTTTGACATGTCTTGTCAGTTGTTGCAATTGATTAAATTAATTGCAAACGGAAAGATTTGCAATTAATTTAATCATGGTTCGTTTCACGTTAGAAGAACGTTTGGAAATTATCCAGTTTTATTACGTAAATTCGCGGTCCCCTCGTGCTACTTAGCGAGCAAGTCAGACCCATCGTGGTAGTCCTTCTGAACAGGCTATTGATCGTGTTTGAAAGTGAGTTTACTCACTTAGTTTAGTTAGTTGTGGTGCCGCACGACAAAAAAACAGATGTGTTTTTTGGCGAAGCCCCAAAAATGGCGATACACGTCGTGTTTTTGGACAACGACTTTCATTGCAAAATCATCTTCTCCGATGAAACTCATTTCTGGCTCAATGGCTTCGTCAATAAACAAAATTGTCGGTATTGGTGCGAATCTTATCTATACGTGATACCTCCGCAAAAGATCACAATTTGATGTGGATTTTGACATGAAGATGTCATCGGTCCTTATTTCTTTAAAAATGAGGAAGGATCCACCGTTACCATCAATACCGAGCACTACAAGGTAATGCTGGAAGATTTTTTTCCTGGAATTTGATGGAATCGATGCGAGTGACCTTTATTTTCAACAGGATGGCACACTACCGCATATTTCCTAAGTAAACATGGGCTTATTGCGAGCCAAGTTCGACAACTCATTAATTTCAGGAGATAGCCCCATCGCTTAGCCGCCAAGATCATGCGATTTAACTCCTTTAGAATATTTTCTCTTGGGTCATGTAAAAACACAGGTTTATAACAATAAACCCG
Organism: Cosmopolites sordidus; assembly: GCA_031761425.1. Taxonomy (NCBI): domain Eukaryota; kingdom Metazoa; phylum Arthropoda; class Insecta; order Coleoptera; family Curculionidae; genus Cosmopolites; species Cosmopolites sordidus. The sequence goes on along the minus strand of JARFXV010001488.1, from coordinate 121,064 downwards.
CGACTTGGAAATAACATTCGTCAATCCATAGTACCTATACAGCTCGAAATGGTGAAAATTGGCGCTCTGCAAAAAGAACCGTGGTGTCTTAAATAAAGCAATCGGAACCGATTTTCAGCAAAAAATGTGTGTTTTATTTAATTTTAAAGTTCCATCAATCTTATTGGTCGATTCTTACTTGCGAAAATCATAAATATTGTGTATAAGTGGATAATTGTATAAGTTTAAGTGTGTTTTCGTACATTTAAAATATATATATTTAAATGTCACAAAAGAACCTGACGTGTTAGTTTTTTCTTAATATATTCTTGTTAGGTGGCCATAGTACTATCTAAATTAGACAGACGTTTTCATGTGACAAAAAATAGTTGTAGACCATTGAATCAAACTTGGTCTATAAAAGCCCCAGAATACTAGTTCCTGAAATATTTGCATCACAAATGTTGGGCTATTTAAACGAGTTACTTATTCCTCCTCTTGATTAGTTTACACTGTTACTAAAATTGATTTATACATAACGCACGTTTTGACAACATTGTGGTTTAGATGTATGCTAAAATTACTTTCGAATAGAAGTGAAACTTCTCAAATAATCACAAAACACAATGATAAATATTAATAACACAACGCGTGGTACCTCACACTCTAACTCCTACATCTACAACACGCGCATGCGCGACACTAGCTTATTACATCGCTTTGTTGTGTATACGTCGCTATCTTTTGCTCCACTCCCGTGGCGTCGGAATGTAGAGCTCTCTTTCTCCTTCTCTCTACGTTATATTTTTCTTCTCTCTCATGTAACGAAATATGCCGAAACGTGACGCGATCTTAAAATTTCACTCTCAATTCTCGTCCAATTATTGATTATCGAAGTTAAAACAATTAAAAAAGATTAAAACTCGGTTTGGCATATCTCAAAAAAAATTATATAACTGTCCTAAAACTTCATAAAAACTATACTAAGGATAAAAAAAGAGTAGGTCAACCACCGTTATTACTGGAAAATATTTTCAACAACATCATAAAATGGAGATTTTATGGGTTTCATGAGCTCCGTAGAGACATTATCCTTTTTATTTTTCAAAACCTTTAAAAATTATGCAAATAAGGCAATGAGGCTGATTTTTTATAATTATTTATTCAATTGAAAATACAATTCTACATTGTGCCCTTCAAATTCGTTGCCTTGGAAAATCACACAACGTTGGAGATGATTTGTCCACTCTTCATACCAGTACTGGAACTCAGCTGGTCAGATATGCCCTTTTCAATGTTCCTTAATGTCCCAAAAGTATGTTCTTTGGGATGAATTTTAATTTTCAAAAAAAAAGGAAAAGCAAAAAGTCACAAGGGCTCAATTCTGGTAAATAAGGGAGCTCCAGTGCCACAGTGGTGTTTTTATTTCCCACTTAACGAGTTTAGTCAAAATCAGCTGAACGGTTATGTGAATGAAATCCAACTATTCACCGATCATTCTGACCATCAACCGACGATCAAAATACGCAAGGTTCCGGATTCTGTGGACATTTTTATCACTTCTTGCAGCTGAAGGCCTTCCACTGTGAGATGCATCTTTAATCGAATCTCGGCCTTCTGAGAATGCCTTAAACCACCGTAAAACATAGGCTCTTGACAAAACCCGGTTTTCATAGACTTCTTTTGCAAAAGTTTCAGTCATATTGTGCCCAAGTCTAAAATAAAATTTAATAAAAATTCTGTCCACGAAAAAAATCGCTATAAACCACTAAGTGACTCTAGGAAGTTTAAACTCATGTGAAGACGCATTAGATGTTGGCCTGTCTCCTCGCCAAAGGGGAAGCCAACACTGTTGCCAGATCGAACGCTACGCCATATTTCCACACATCGTATGATTAGTATCAAATTTAATGGAGTATTTTTTGTTTTCAGTAATTGATTATTCGGCTAATCCAAATGACACAATAAATCTTTAAAATCTACTTCAACATATTTCCTTATATTGAAATTAAAAGAAAATTTAAATATCCTTCTTTTCTCTAGGTATGGATCCAGCAACTAAAAGATATTTATGGAATACACTTTGTAAAGTTCGAGACAGTGGAAAAACGATCGTCTTAACATCGCACAGCATGGAAGAATGCGAGGCTTTATGCACCCGTTTGGCCATCATGGTTAATGGAGCCTTTAAATGTCTCGGTTCAACGCAGCATCTAAAGAACAAATTTGCCGAAGGCTACACAATCACGATAAAGATCAAAAAGCCAGAAGGCAGTGCAGGAATGGTCCATACCAGTACTGATAGAATAGAACAGTACATCAGCGAACATTTCCCTAGAGCTTCTCTAAGAGAAAAACATGAAGAACTATTAACTTATTATGTGATGGACAAAACCGTACCTTGGTCAAGAATGTTCGGTATTTTAGAAGAAGGAAAACGACGAGATTTACACATCGAGGATTACTCACTAGGACAAAGTAGTTTAGAACAAGTAAGATTTAATTTTGGTTAAACATCTTCGGACATTTTTGTTCACGATTGTATTGTCTGTTTCAGGTGTTCCTTACATTTACAAAGCATCAACAATAACATGTGATAGTAGTTTATTTATTTCCTGATAGAGTATTATTTGCAAATTAATTCAGATGCCTTAGGAAATGTGATTTTATAGTAAACGTACTTATAAGTCATAAAGCAAATAATTTATTCATATAAGACACAAATCAGACACATTTATATTTCGTAAAATACATTATGTTTCTATTTCATTTCCGTTTTTTTAATTTATAACCTTCCATCCTCAAAACTGTAAAACAAAGACCAAGACAACACTAGATTTTTGAGATTTTTACAATATTTTAAACGTAAACAGCTTTCAATTCAATACATTTAGACGACCGACGTTCCAACCTTTTAATACCTTCTGAATGATACAATTGATGCAAATTTACAATATAAGCATTTGCTTCAGCTTTGACCTCATCACTTGAAATAACTATTTGTCTAACAGGGACATTTTGTCAGGTTTGGAAAGAGAAACTAATAGCTTGGAACTAAATTCGTCATATGTGGTGCATAAGGAAACATTTCAAAACGTAGTACATGAAATTTTGCAACTACAATGTGTGTGCAGGCGTATTGTAGTAAAAGAGAATTTTCTTTTGGGTTAGATGTGAGCCTGAATAGCATCTTTTAACCCTTAAGTACCATGACTGGGTCAAATTTGATCCCGTACATTTTCAATGATAGATTTAGCTAATGAAACACGACAACGACCCCTAGAGTTAGGGCCAAATTTGACCCGCTCGTAGTATAAGTGTGATAAAATTTAATTTGGACGAATAATCGAAAATGAGGATAGTGTTAATAATAGTAAGATAGTCAATATCTTACTATTATTAACACTATCCGCCATTTTGCATTAATCGTCCAAATGAAATCGTTCAAACAAAATGAACTTGGAAAAAAAGTACAAATTATTATAGATTATGGATTGGATAGTGACATTGAGTTTTCAGATCAAGATAGTGAACATAGCAGCCATAAAACAGAATATAGGTAAGAAGAAGACGAAGAAAGCGAAAGAAGCGTAGATAATATGTCAGAAGATAATGTAAGAGCAGCGATACTTCTGATGATGAGGAAAAGGCTACAAGTTATTTCTACGACAAAAGTAGATACAAATGGGCAAAAATTCTCCCTGCCACTTCTACGCCTCAAAAGCATAATATAATAAGTCACTTACCAGGCGTTATTGGAGAGGCACGGACTATTATGCCGGAAAACCCTATTCGGGCTTGGCAATGTCTTATTAGTGATGATATATTACAAGAAATACTCAAAAAAACTATCGAAAGGATCACTACTATTGCCGCTAAGTATAACAAGCATAACTTTTCTTGTCAGTATACAAACCACTTGCATGTTATTGAAATGAAAGCATATTTGGGCCTATTATATTTGGCAGTGGCAGTATAATATATATATATATATATATATATATATATATATATATATATATATATATATATATATATATATATATATATATATATATATATATATATATATATATATATATATTATTATTACTATAATTCACGTATGGACCCTGGTGGACCATGCGAAGTACAGTTAGAAGCGTTTGTTTTTGTTAGCCTTCCTTTGCGCCCATACTAATATCATTCTTTCGCTATGAGCTTTTTTCCTTTAGTCCCACCAAGCTGTTCCAGTCTTCCTACATTTTTCTCTCTGGCCAAACTTCCAAACGTTAACCTTGTGTCTGAAACTGCCTCTATCCTGAATTTCACTTTGTGTAATATTTGCTGATCTTAGAGCCTCTTTAATTACAGCAATCCATTTAATTATTTCTACTTTAGCTCTACCCCTATTTTCATAAAATTCGACTATTTGTCTAGTTAGCCTACTCAGATTCATCAGTTTTATGTGTCCCTAAAACTTAAGTCTTCTTTTTCTCATATCGCTATGTATATCTGTGTATTGTTTGATTTATTGGTTTTCTCGATGTCGATATGTTGTGCTATTTATTTGTTTGGGGCCTAAGATGTTTCTTTCCTTCTTTTCAATGTCCTCGATGTCTCTCTTTCTATTCAAAATGGGCGTTTCTGCCCCATATAGACATTCTGGCTTAATAACTGTGTTGTAATGTCTCAGTTTTGTGTTTTTAGATATGCATTTTTTGTTGTAAATGTTTTGTGTAAGTCTCAATGCCATTTCCATTTTTTGACATCTACCCTTATTAGCCGCTTTTTTTCCATGATTTTCCATGATTATTTCACCCAAATATTTGAATTGAGAGACTTATCTGATGTTACCATATTTTGTTTTTAGAAATGGTGTTCTTAATCTGTTGCTTGCAGATCATGTATTGTGTCTTTTCAAAGGAAATTTGGAGTCCTACCTTTTCTGCTGTTTCTTTTAGGATTTCAATATGTTTTTGTGCCGTTGATATATCTTGAGCCAAAATTGCTAGATCATCAGCAAACGCCAGACAATCAATTTTGATGTTGGTTCTCCACAGTTGAATCGGCTGGTCAATATTCAGGGCCGACTTTTTTTCACGCCACTCCTGTATTACTTTTTCTAGAACACAGTTAAATAAGAGTGGCGAGAATCCATTCTCTTGTCTCACTCCAGTTTTAATTTCGAATGGCTCTGAGATGTCACCCATGAATTTAACTTTATGTTAGTTAATGTTGCTTTAATAATTCCCAGTATATATATATATATATATATATATATATATATATATATATATATATATATATATATATATATATATATATATATATATATATATATATATATATATATGTATATAGGTTGTTGTGTGTTCCACATGAGATTGTGGAACCCAACGGTTGGGTGTCTGATGACACTCAACTACTGCTGTCTCACTGGACGCAGTCCAAGAAAATCTAACACTACATATATACGCCATCCGACGGGAGGTCGGCGAAAAACATGGGTTGTTGGCTGTGGATAGAGTCTCCCTATTTTTGATGGTATGGTATATGTCGGCGCCCTGAAGAGTCTAAACCTCGAGAGACGAAACATATGTCATCCAGTTGAAGGGATTAGGTGGGGCTCCTTCCCGGTCAAGCAACCAACAAAAGTGTTCACTTAGGCGGAGACGCAGGTTGTTGTGTGTTCCACATGAGATTGTACGCATGCGCCAAATGCCAGCAACCAACAGTTGTTTAGCGTAAAACCTTCCGTTTCGAATCCAATACATTTCACTTCTATAAACAAATCCATATAACCACCTAGCTTAGCCTTCGTTCGCATTAGAGTTGTTTTTTTGTTTCGCCGGAAAAATGTTAAGTATAACAATAGAGCGACGGATTGTTGTGAAATTTCACTTGAAACTTGGAAAAACCGCTACTGAAAATTATAATTTATTGAAAGAAGTATATGACAATGAATGATTATCGCGTGCGAGTGTTTTTGAGTGGTTTAAAGGTTTTCAAATGACCGAGAAGACGTAGAAGATGATCCACAGCCGGATCGTCTTTCCACGTCAAAAACAGATGGCAATATCGAAAAAATCGGTAATCTGGTTCGATCTAACCGTCGGTTAAGTATTCGTGTTATTGCTGAAACTCTAGGAAGAATGCAATACGGCAAATTTTATATAACAATTTTAACATGCTTTGTTTGTGCCAAAATGGTGCCGAAAATTTTAACGTTTGAACAACAAAAAGCTCGCAAAAATGTTTGTACTGATACTTTGAATGCCATTGAAAATGACCCAAACTTATTGGACAGGATAATAACATGTGACAAATCGTGGTTTTTTACTTATGATCCTGAAATGAAGCGCCAGTCCATGCACCGGAAAAGCCCAAAAAACTGAGAGCCAAAAAACGCTCTAATGAGCAAATCAAAATTCAAAGCAATGATATTCATGGGATTGTGTACCTTCACTTGGTTCCTGAAGGTCAAACTATTAATCAACATTACTACCTTCACGTTCTTGCTGAACTCCGTGAAAGAATAAGAAAAAGTTATGGGTTCTCCACCAGAACAATGCGCCGGCTCATTTCGCATTGTCTGTCAAGAGATTTCTAGCCAAGTACAGCTTCCCAGTGTTAGACCATCCGCCTTCTTCGCCGGATCTTGCACTGTCCGACTTCTATCTGTTTCCTAAGATGAAATATGCATTAAAAGGAAAGTGGCATGTGTTCTGAAAGAGTTGACAGAAGAAGAGTTTCAACACTGTTTCAAACAATGGAAGATTCGTATAAAAATCAACTCCTAAGGGAAGTTGCGGTGGCGTATAAGAAAAATATACGTCCATTGTTGAAATTTAAATTCTACAGACTTCAAATTTGGCGGGAATATTCTTGATGCGTCGCGGATATTCGCTAAGAAGGAGGGTTCATAAAAATCAACTGGGTTGCGGAGGCGTAAAAAATAAATGTACTCCGAAATTTTAAATTTAGGATTGTATCGTTGTGAATCCCTTGCAAATGAATCCCTGTCTTCATGAAGCTTATAGAAAAAAAAATGTTAAATAACAGGTAAAAGCTATGGAATTCTAAAAGTAATGTTAGTAATAAAAAAATCAATTATTACTAACGTTTAATTTTCTCCCAGTGAAGCGGGCGGATAACAGTTAGTATTGAATATATTTATAAATACCAGCTTCTGTTATTTCACTGTTTATGAAAAGTCTTTTTATATCAATATAAAATACAAGCATGGTTAACCTAATAGAGCTTAATAGTAAGAGCGTAATGGTAAATTATATGTCCTAAAAATTAAAAGAAATACAAAAAATTATTAGTGACATGGTAAATGGGAAGTGTTAAAGATATTGTAATTACTGAATAAGTAAATTAAGTGTTTATATTTATTAACAATCACATTGAATAAATATAGTATGTGCCACATGAAACTTAGCAGCGTATAAGGATTAATGAAGAAATAGATGTATTAAAAGTAAAACCACATTCGAAATGTGTTCTGATATCAATCTCACTTAAAAGTATCCAATATATTGAATTGCACTGCTACCAAGCCATATGTAACCACATGTCCCACGACCTACAAATAATCAAAATACATTATGAGGAAATATTTCATGCTATTGACATACAAAAGGTATTGTTGCTTTTCTTATTATAAAAATATCGAATATCCCCATTTTTGGTCGATGATTTTGTAAAACTAATAACATCGACTCAACCTGTAATGTAAAAATTTATTTTACTAATTCTTGGGAATATATGATCCTTACCAAATTGGCTTCTTCCATTGTCAATGTAGTTATAGGATATGTATAAATGTAAGATATTAAATCATTGCTCTAAAATTGATATTAATTAATTTATTAATGGTTTAACTAACAGAAATAGATCTAACAAAAATTAATATAAAGAAGATACTAAAAGAAAAAAGTAATGGGGTAATATGTCCACAATTGTCCGATTTATGTTAGCTTCCAAGGCGTTTGAGGACCGAATTGTCATCAAAAATCACCAATTAAATCTAATAATTGAAAGGTGTTGTACAACAGAAAAAGGTGTAAAGGTGTTTTTTTGCAAATCTGTCTGCATTTCCCGCTTTCTTTTCTTGATTATCCAAAAGAACAACTGTTCTGGACAGCGTCGTGAAAAAGCGTCTACCCCGTACGGCCCCCACCAGATGGAACTTTACATCTAAATGTGTGAATACTGTTTACATTTAAAAAGAAGAATTGCAAACATGCTTTGAAGAAATTATGGATGCCGAGTCGTATACAAATTTTATTAATCAAGCTCAGGGGTTAATAAATTATTTGATGGATGATAATTTTAAATTTTGGTTGTTTTTCTTCAATAAAATAATATCTTACTGCGACATTCTCTTTGATCAACTGCAAAGCAGGCAACTAGATGCACTTAAAGTTAAGACAAATTTGGTAACTTTTTCAACAACCATTCAAAATATTAGAGACAATAGAGAAATACAAATTAATCAAGAATTTGGTAACTTAACTTGTGAAGAATCTAAAACGATCATAGAGAATCGCAGAAAGAAACGGAAATTTACTGACAAGTAGGACCCCAATCCGAATGTCAGGATATGCAAGGAAATCTGTGATAATTTAACCATACAGGTTTATAAACGTTTTAGTTTCGATGTATACCTAACTATTGCAAATTTATTGATTGATTTGTCCGTTACTTTGTGATAGTTCATTTTTTAAAAAGGAATAAAACAATTTTTTACTTTGTTATCTATCAGTTTTATGATATATAATAAAAGTGATAAATAACAAAGTAAAAAAATTGTTTTATTCCTTTTTATTGCAAATTTATTTGAAATTGAAAAATTTGGTGAATATCGAGCCATCTTTCCAAATGAAGACATTAAAATTGTATGTAACCTGTTTGCAAACGTAAGTTACTTAAAATTAAAAAATAAACTCTCGGTAATGTACGCACGGGACGATTTTATAAAACACAGTGGGGCTGTGCCGCTGTTACAAATGTTTATCCAAAATAATTTAACATCAACATTTAGTGAATCTGTGGAATTGCTGATTGTATATCGTCCCTATGACGATTGTGGCAAGCGGAAGATGTTTCTCTGCCTTGAAATGAATCAAAACATTTCTAAGAAACACTAGGGGCCAGGTACAGCTGTGCGCGTTAGCAATGCTATCTATTAAAAGAAACTTGTGAAGTCAATTTCAAATTTATGATCAAGTCATCGACCACTTTGCTGCTTAGAAATTTAGGTGGATGGACTTCAACTACAGATTTAATAGTCATGATCTAATGGTGTGTTTAGAAAAATTTTATTATCTAAGTACATATTTGAAAAATTTGATGTCTGACAGTTACACTCGTATTTTTACACAGCAAAGTGTGTGTATGATACTAAGAAATGTAAAATTTTTGGTTGCGACGCATTTCCCTATCCCCAATCCAAAATTTGGTTATACGTGCATCACTTTTTCCCCAACGAACCGCCGCTGCCTAAAGAAAGACCTAATCAAACATATACAAGAGTTTAATATGCAACTATCGAATAATTTCAACGTATTTACAACAATATTCATCAATCCATGGAAGATAAGAAATATTCTGATGGAGTTTTCCTAGACTTTACATAGGCCTTCGATAAAGTATCGCACCACGGTCTCCTTTACAAAATAAAAAAACTTTCCACAAAACTATTACATAATCCATAAATCTTACTTATAACTGGCATTACCTAGTCCAGTATTTATTAAGATGAAACAACTTGTCTTCACCCTATTGATGCCGACTTTCCAGAAGGTAGTTCTTGGACTAGTTACATCATATACATTGCAAATTTTTCCACTTCCCAAGATAACTTTAAATCGATAAATATCAACGGTACAGTCGTCTTATCAATGCATCAAAACCAAATCATTACATATCAATGATTAGAAAGGCGTCTTAAAGTAATACACACTTGAATATCTAGGTGGCGCATGAGGATCTGCGAAACCAAATCCCTACAAATCACATTCACAAACCGTGACTGCGAAATTTTCGAATCTTATATTCGCTCAGGTTTTATACATTAGATAGAAAATTCAAAAGAAACATTTTTTGAGAATTTTCGGCTTTGAGTTCATGGTCTCTTTCATTCATGGTTCATTCTTTGGGTCACTTTTTATCACATACAATGTTGGTTTTATCAATTACAATGTTAATTTTAAGGTATTTGAGTGTTTGTGGTTTATTGGAGTAAACCAATGATTTCACATAACCCCAGAGAAAAAGTTCAATGGAGTTACATCGCATGATCTTATCTTGGTGGCCAGGTAACATCGACATTTGTAGATGTAAAGATGTCAAGAACAGCTGAGGGTTTTCTTCACTCCAAATGCGACAATTTTGCTTATTTACTATTTAACCGAAACTGAACGCTGAAGATTTTTTCATGAAATAATGAATCTGTTTTAAATTGCTCTAAAATCCAATCTGCAACAAACGCATTCTACCCAAGAACTTACATTTGGTGTAAGTTCTTGGGTTAACTGAATTTTATACACTTTGAAAAGCAAATCTTTATGAAGAATATTCCATGTAGTACCATAATAAATCCCAAGTTCTTGAGAACGACATGTAATTGATTGTTCTGGATTTTCATTTACACTTTGGTTCACAGTATCGATGTTGTCAGCAATACGTTTAACTTTTTGACGAGTTGGATTCTTAGCATCATAAACACTACTACTTGATTTGAATTTTTGAATTGTTTGATCACGTAAGGCGCGACACATAGCTCGAATAGATTCATTATTTTTGTAATAAAGTTGAAAAATTTGTTTACACTGTGTAACTCTATATCTTTTCATGATGATTTGTCAAATAATACTAAACACACACGACAATTTTGGTGGGAATTTGACGTTTTACAAAAATATATAGTACTAGTTTGATAACCCTTTATTATATAAAAGCTATATTTTTAGTTATAGTTATTCAACGCCACGATCTAAAACAGACACACTTACCAAATTGGTTATATCGCTGCTTTTCTTACATATGTAATATGAAGAACCAATTAGACCAACACAATAGATAAATTCTCCAAAGGTTTCAATATTAAAATCTGCCCTTCCAGATATCAAGACTATCATGTACGTCATGCAAAATATTTGGGAAACAATTCCTGTTATAAAATGCCATAAAATAAACAAAAAACTGCTATAGCCCAATATTTGGTGCTCATAGTTTAAGGAAAAGGCTGGATATATTTTCTGATACTGTTCTAATTTGTCGGCAAAATAATTCCACTTGCCCGGTGCAATGTTATCATGGAACCGAGTTTTTCGCAGTTCAAAATCATTTTGTATAGCATTAAGAAGCCTTTTAAAGATTTTCTCATAGATAACAAATAAGTAGACAATAATGACTATTGCTATTATTCCATAAATAACATCTAGACCATTGGCAAAAGCTTTGGCTATGTTTAAAAAGGTCCAGTCATACACACTTAGGCACAAGTATAAAACTACTGTTGAGATTATGTACATCAGCACCAAAAAATACAAAGAGCCATATTGCAGTTGTTCGGTATCCTTAGCTGTTATGAAGTTGGTTACCCCAATTATCTTGCATTTTCGCATAAGAGCATCAAGACCAATATGATAACTGGCTATGTGATGTCTATTCGTTACAAACGATAACATCAGAAGAAATAACCATGAAATTCTGAAGAATGTGATTATTTCTGTTACCAAATTGTTTTGCAAATTGTTTGTTTGAAATCCAAATATGTAGCAATAGTTGAAGCTAAAAATAGAAGTAATAGTAACATAGAATAGAAGTTCCCAGTACATCAAAATAAGGGAAATATATTTTCAATTCATTGCTTTATATTAATTATGTCCTTATTTTATCGATTGCATAATATATTGGAATCAGAATTTTTTCCCACCATGCAGTTATTTTAAAGCACCATCTTTCAGTTTGAAAAGGAGGTATAATATACGAACCTACTAAGAGGATTGCTATTTATGTATCCGGAATAATAAATACAAACAAATATTTATCATTGATAATGGTTTTAATGTTTTTCAAAATATTCTCCACAACGATCGATACACTGTTGCATACGTTTGAACAAATTTTCATAGCACTTTTTCCATTCCGATTGAGGTATCTCCAAAACATGCATTTTGAACACATCAACCGTTTTTCAATTCGATATTTTAATCGGTCAAATATTGAATTGTTCGGTCCGATGTGTGATAGCTCGCGTTGTCGTGGTAAAGAATGATCCTACGCCGCTGGTTGTTTTTTCTTATTTCTTCAAAGACTTCTGGCAAACAAATGGTTGTATACCATTCAGAATTGATCGTTCTACGATTATCTAGTGGTAATGTAGCCACATGTTCATTCATCCAAAAAAATTACAAGAACCATTTGCTTCGAAGTGCTTCTTGTGCAAACAACTTTTTGGGGTTTGGCTCATTTTGAAAGACCCATACAGTCGACTGCTGTTTACTTTCCGGCTCTTATGCATAGATCCAAGATTCGTCACCTGTGTAGATGTTATACACGGCTTTTGACGCATCACCATTTTTGGGCATTTCTTTATTAATATGCGTAATCCAACGCACACAAATCTTTTTCACGGCTAAATGTTCATGTAAAATCTTGTGTATGCTTGTCAAACTAATGTCCAGGGCTGCCTCAATCTTGCGATATCACATGACGATCTTGTTTTATCAGTTCGAGTACAGTATCGATGTTTTCTGTCACAACAACCGATTTTGTGCTACTTCCTTAAATTCGTCCCTGAGCGAACGACATCCACGATTGAATTCACTAAACCAGTGATATACAATGGTTTTAAATAGTCGTTCACCGCCAAAGTCGAAGTAAGTTGATCGATTATTATGATAATCCATGTGAAAAGTCATAGTAAATCATCGTACGAAAGTTCTCACGAGATAATTCCATTTTTTGACTGAGATGAAATTTTCAAATCACTAAACAACACAAATAGCGTCCGCATGACAAAACGTTCCGAGTACGTATAGTCAACAATGTCAAACTTTACGATGAATATGTCAGATGGCGCCGAACAACACCATTGTTTAATGTTTTCCTTTTTTAAATTTTTTGCCACGATCTAAAACTCAAAAAATTTTAAAAATATCTGTTCTTATGTAAATAAAGAATCACTGGGTAAAAAACAAAAAACAAAACAGAGACAAATTTTTCAGTGATTCTTTTTCTGTAAAAAATTTGCCTAGTGCCTTTATAAAATATAAAAATTCTCTAAAATAAATACAAACTTTATCAACATTAACGTTTCGGGAGGTCTTCTCCTCTCGTTTTCAAAATGAATCTAAAAAATAAATTATATTAATTTCTATATATAATGAAAAGATAGGAAGTAAATATATTTTGTGTATGTCAAGGATACTTACATAGACAATAATAGTTTTTAATGACAGTGACATACTACAAAAAAAAGTGATTCTTCATTTACATAAGAACAGATATTTTTGATATTTTTTGAGTTTTAGATCGTGGCGAAAAACCCAAAAAAAAAAAGAAGAAACGTAAGAACACGCCACAATCATTCAGACATTACTTAACATCATTGTTGTCAATTCCGAATACATAAATAGAAACCCTCGTATGAATATGACTGAAATACCACGTGTAGACACCATGACATTCAATAGGCAACATTTGAGGCACCACCTTCTTTTGAAATAGTGGTTCCAGCAATTCCGGATTGGACATTTTCACATAAATGATGTTGAATGCCAAAAAGACCAAAGAATTGTAGAATGAAGAATTGGAAACACCTAGAAGAAAATCCTTGTACGCTACTACAGCTCGGAATTGGAATACATGGTAGCCTATTCAGCCTGGCACGTCTTAAAGCCAAATCAAAAACAAGGAGATTAGTATCGTAGAGCTGCAGTAGGCATATGACTGTACACTTCTGCGTTGCAAAGGGTGCTGGACTTATTTAGTAAAGCATATGGTGCATTCAGACTTAATATTAATAAACAAAAAAAATAGAAATACTACAACAAACGGCCCTAAATAGGGATAGAGAGATGGATGATGTTGTAAATGGTCAGCCACTGGAGGAAGTAGCATGCTTCCCGTATTTGGGAAGTCAAATTTCCTTCTCTGCCGACCTACAAGTAGAGGTTATATTTAGAATAAGGTTATATATAGAAAAGAAGAGTCACAGTAACCGACACTTAAGGGAACACACTAAAATCACTATTTACAATCCCATTATAACTCCCACCTTTGTGTATGGAGTTGAGTTATAGGTCCTGGATCAGAAGCAAAAAAAAGAACTCGAGGGATTTCATCAGGGCTGCCTCATGGAAATAATATGGTAAATAATATGGCAAGATTATCGGACCAATGTGGAGGTATTTGAACAAGCCAGCAGTTTGAGCATAGAATCCTAGATCGTGAAAGCTCAGCTGAGATGGTTAGGTCATTGCCAGAGAATGCAGGACACTAAGATGCCAATGCAGATCCTCTATGGTGAATTAAAAAACAAGAAACGAAAAGTGGGCTGTCCAAAAAGATAATATTGTGGCGGCATTAAAATCGTCCACACTCGCCTACCATATTGATTATTTTTCTTTTAATTTATTTTTTTATTATTTCGAAGTATTTTATGTTTATAGTGTCCTTGCATTTTACAATTTATTTTATTATTTCGAGATAAGTTTATGAAGGTCTATGGCCGCTATTTGTATATATTTTTATGTTTATATTTTACAATTTATTTATTATTCCGTACTAGTTTTATGAAGGTCTATGGCCGCTATTCAACCGTCTCGGAACCTTAGTTATTTTACTAGTCTACAAATATTTTGTCTGAAGAATCCCAATTATATTCTTTTCGGGTAATAGACCATCTGCATGTCTAAGCCGACATCACGTACTTCGATGGATGTTACTGGAAGGCCGATAATTTTGGGGTTTTTCCTCAGGGTCGAGGACGGTTGTAAAGGGCAGGCAAAGAAGGCCTTCAGACCAGTTCAGTTCACTTCAGTTCAGTTTGAATTTTAGTTCAGTTCACTTCACTTGATAGTTCAGTTCAGTCCTCTTTAACAGTCAAGTCAAAACCTATACAGTCACAGTCAAGACTCTCTCGTGTTTCGTTATCACTTTTCCATCACATTTTTAAGCTACAAATATAAAAGTTACTCCACGGTTTAAATAAACCGTATTATCTCCTGTGTATGCGTATTCTTGTGTTCTCCCAAAGCCCCGAAACGCCAAAGTGGTGACCCCGACGTGATCTGTTGGCATACGGGAATACAAAAGTGTAACGTGTAATTGAGTGTAAGGCGTAACTCAAACTGCATAACGTAATAGCCATGCCAGGAGACCGTCAAAATACGCAGATAACGACGAAAAGTGCAACCATGATATCGCGAGTGTCAGACTTCAATCCTGCCGATCCAGAGCTTTGGTTTACAATCGTCGAAGCGAGTTTTTCAAGGCTGCAAATAACCGACAATATTCAGAGGTATTTTGAAGTTCTATCCATGCTACCGCCCCGGTATGTAAACGAAGTGCGAGACATCCTTATAAAACCTGTTGACAACAATTCTTACGCGTGCTTGAAGGAACAGCTAGTTAAACGAATAGGTGCCAGCCAAGAGGAGAAAACAAGGCGATTATTGGAGAATGAAGCTATGGGAGACGAGAAACCGTCTCAGTTTCTACGAAGGCTACAATCGTTAGCAGGTTCCGCAGTTCCGGAAGAAATGGTTAAAAGTTTATGGGTAAGACGTTTACCACCTAACTTGCAACCCATACTAGCCACTCAGCTCCGGCAGCCCCTTAGTGACGTAGCCGAACTGGCTGACAACATTTTTGCAGCGTTACCTCATCACGCAATAGCTGCTATAACACCCAGTGCGCCTA
Source organism: Cosmopolites sordidus (assembly GCA_031761425.1). Taxonomy (NCBI): domain Eukaryota; kingdom Metazoa; phylum Arthropoda; class Insecta; order Coleoptera; family Curculionidae; genus Cosmopolites; species Cosmopolites sordidus. The sequence continues at coordinate 105,164 of JARFXV010001488.1, read as the reverse complement.
CATTACCTCCAGATAACTCTCTAGTATCGCTTGTTCGAGAGTTGTCCCTGCAAGTGGCGGAATTCAGCAAAGAACTCACCGGCATCAGGCGAGAAATTGCATCTAGTCAGGCATCGTCATGTAATCGGGTATCGCGTTCACGATCGCGCTCACATAGCCGAAATCGTACCCAGCCCCGATCGTCGTCTCAACGCCCTCCAGGAGTATGCTGGTATCACTGGCGATATAAAGAGGCCGCAACAAAGTGCACTAAGCCCTGTTCATGGATACAGGAAAACTTCCAGGGGAGTCACTAATGGCGGCTAGTGACGCCCACCGGTCCATATCCCGCCGACTTTTCATTTCGCCGGCCGGTCCATATCCCGCCGACTTTCAACAGTAAAGTGCGTTTTTTAGTGGACACCGGTGCCGATTTGAGTGTGTATCCGCGTAACCGCGTACAGGAACAATGTAAACAGTCGACCTACTTCCTAACTGCCGCAAACGGGACGCCTATAGCCACGTATGGTTTCCTTTCATGTTGTTTAAATCTCGGTTTACGTAGAGACTTTTGTTGGAGATTCGTGATCGCAGATGTGTCAAGACCAATTCTTGGAGCCGACTTCCTAGCACATTTTGGATTGCTGCCCAATCTAAAAGAAGGTCAGTTACTCGATTCAAGCACCCAGCTCATCTCAAAAGGAGAGATGACTGAGTACAAATCAGGTAGTGTCAAGGTTATTACCGGCAAGTCTCCGTTCCATGAGTTACTCCTGAGATTTCCACAAATAACACGTCCTGATGGAGCAGTGCGGTTGACAAAACATCAAACTACTCATCATATTATCACCACTCCAGGACCTCCGATTGCACAGAAACCCCGTCGCCTTGCCCCAGATAAACTCCATATAGCAAAGAAGGAATTCAATGCCATGTTACAATTAGGCCTGGCCCGCCCTTCAAAGAGCCCCTGGGCATCACCACTCCACTTGGTTCCTAAACATGGGGATGAGTGGAGGCCCTGCGGCGATTACCGAGCACTGAACAACCGAACATGTCCGGACCAATACGGAGTGAGGCATATCCAGGATTTTTCACAGCTCCTCCACGGCACCACAATTTTTTCCACTATAGACCTCGTGCGAGCATTTAATCAAATCCCAGTTGCTAAAGAAGACATTCCTAAAACGGCAATTACTACACCTTTCGGACTATTTGAATTCCCTTTTATGACATTTGGTCTTCGTAATGCTGCGCAAACATTCCAAAGATTTATAGACGAGGTGACACGTGGACTGGATTTTTGCTACGCTTACATAGATGATATTTTGATAGCCTCCGTTTCACTAGAACAACATATGCTCCACCTAGAGATACTTTTTCAACGCCTGGAAGAATATGGAGTGGTAATCAACCCGAGTAAGTGCGTCTTTGGACAATCCCAAGTGAAGTTCTTGGGATACCTTGTCTCTGGAGAGGGCACAAGACCGTTGCCCCAAAAGGTGGAAGCCATCCAAGAATATCCGCAACCAGGCACAGTTAAGAAGTTACGAAGGTTCCTAGGTATGTTAAACTTTTATAGGAGGTTTATACCTAAGGCAGCCTATGTACAAGCCCCACTGAACGACCTGCTAAAAGAAAATGTTAAGGGTAACGCACCTGTAAACTGGACAGAACAAGCTATGGCAGCGTTCAACAGATGCAAGGAAGTCCTGATGGAGGCAGCATTACTGGCTCACCCAAAATGCGATGCCCCGCTTGCCATTTTTACCGACGCCTCAGATTTTGCCGTAGGTGCGGCATTACAACAGTTTATTGATGGTGAGTGGCAGCCATTAGAATTTTTTTCAAGAAAGCTCAGTCCAACGGAACAGAAATACGGAGCGTATGATAGGGAACTTCTCGCTGTATACCTCGCTGTGAAGCATTTTCGTCATATGATAGAAGCTAGGCAATTCACAATATACACAGATCATAAACCGTTGATTTTTGCCTTCCGTCAGAAAACTACCCAGGTATCGCCACGCCAGTTTCGTCACCTGGATTTTATCGGTCAATTCTCAACAGATATACGTCACGTCGCCGGCAACGAAAATGTCGTCGCTGACGCCCTTTCAAGAATTGACCAAGTTGAAGAAAGCATCAATTATGAAGACTTGGCAGCGTCGCAAGCGACTGATGAAGAACTTCAGAAGCTGCTGCATGATGGCTCATCGCTACAACTTAAGAAAATCCAAATGCCATTTACAAATATCGAGATTTACTGCGACGTTTCAACAGCAACAATACCACCCTATGTGACGCCACCATTCAGAACTGCTGCATTCAGGAGCTTGCATAATTTAAGTCATCCTGGGATCAAAGCAACTAGTAAACTAATTACTGAACGCTACGTGTGGCCTTCTATAAAGGCTGACTGCAGAAAATGGGCTCAGACATGCATAGAATGTCAACAGTCGAAAGTCACACGCCATGTGTTCGCTCCAATCGGTAAATTTGCTCCACCGTCGAGCCGGTTCGAGCATGTACATCTCGATATCGTTATCATGCCGCTTTCCGAAGGATACCGTTACTGTCTGACCATGATTGATCGGTTCTCCCGTTGGCCAGAAGCTGTACCTCTACAGGACCAAGAAGCGACAACAGTAGCCCGTGCATTCTATGAAAACTGGATTTGTAGATTTGGAGTACCCTTGCGAGTAACTACAGACCAAGGTCGACAATTTGAGTCATTCCTATTTAAACATCTGAACCGTTTAATAGGTATTACTCATATTCGAACTACTGCCTATCATCCTGCAGCAAACGGCATAGTAGAGAGGCTACATCGACAACTGAAGGCAGCTCTACGATGTCATCAGACTCGGTGGACAGAAAGCCTACCAACAGTTCTACTGGGCATTCGTCAATCTTGGAAAGAAGATCTCAAGGCAACAGCAGCAGAAATGGTATATGGACAGCCACTACGCCTACCAGGCGAATTCCTCCATCCTCGTGGAATAGATTATGCTGGCAGTACCCCAGCACATTTTATTCAAGAGCTTCGAAGACAGTTCGACGCTCTTCGCCCATCACAAGTTAATCACCATGCTGATAACAAAATTTTCATCTTTAAAGACCTTGCCAATGCCAGCCACGTTTTCGTTCGCCATGACGCACAGAAGCAGCCGCTCCAAAGACCATATGATGGACCCTACCTAGTAATCTCACGAAGCGACAAAACTTTCGTGGTGAAAATTCGAGGTCGCGAGATAACGGTTTCAATCGAGCGGTTGAAACCTGCATACACCTTATTAGAGAACGATTTTGTACCGACAGTGCAACCTGAACCCGTGTTTGAAAACCGATGCCCTGCAGTGGAAGCACCTCAACCGTCGTTTCAGAAGTCAAACCCCGTTCGTCATACAAGATCTGGCAGAAGAGTTCATTTTCCTGACCGCTACCAGGCAAATTTTTCGTGATCTAAATCACTGGTAGGGGGGTGATGTGGCGGCATTAAAATCGTCCACACTCGCCTACCATATTGATTATTTTTCTTTTAATTTATTTTTTTATTATTTCGAAGTATTTTATGTTTATAGTGTACTTGCATTTTACAATTTATTTTATTATTTCGAGATAAGTTTATGAAGGTCTATGGCCGCTATTTTTTTATATTTTTAATTTTATATTTTACAATTTATTTATTATTCCGTACTAGTTTTATGAAGGTCTATGGCCGCTATTCAACCGTCTCGGAACCTTAGTTATTTTACTAGTCTACAAATATTTTGTCTGAAGAATCCCAATTATATTCTTTTCGGGTAATAGACCATCTGCATGTCTAAGCCGACATCACGTACTTCGATGGATGTTACTGGAAGGCCGATAATTTTGGGGTTTTTCCTCAGGGTCGAGGACGGTTGTAAAGGGCAGGCAAAGAAGGCCTTCAGACCAGTTCAGTTCACTTCAGTTCAGTTTGAATTTTAGTTCAGTTCACTTCACTTGATAGTTCAGTTCAGTCCTCTTTAACAGTCAAGTCAAAACCTATACAGTCACAGTCAAGACTCTCTCGTGTTTCGTTATCACTTTTCCATCACATTTTTAAGCTACAAATATAAAAGTTACTCCACGGTTTAAATAAACCGTATTATCTCCTGTGTATGCGTATTCTTGTGTTCTCCCAAAGCCCCGAAACGCCAAAATATAAAGAAGTAATAAAATTGTCTCTAATGGAAAGAGATAGCAAACGACAGACCCAAATGGTGTCAAAAACATGCAAAGCTGTACAGCTCCATGACGAAAATAATCGTCAAAAAGCCGCAGCAAAAGGTAGGCGCGAAAAGCCAAACAGACTGGACGGCGTGTACCAATTCTGTATCCTCCTGAACTTAAACGCCCAGTATGCGGAAGAACATGTAAATCCAAGCTGGGTTATCTCGTTCGGGCAGGAACTTAAAGTAGTACCACAAACCAATGCTAAACGTTTATACAAGCTAGAGATAATTTAAAATGAGACTCGTTGGGTCCCTTCTGAGCTCACAACTGACAGTAAGAGTAAGCAATTTGATGTTGTGTCATTACTTTTTATATTCAAGAAAAAGAACTTCCCCCATAAGGTTATGGCTTGTGGTGAAAACTGAATCCTCAACGACAATCCAAACAGTCATTAGCCAATGTTCAGCTGGACATCGTGCATTATTGAGTTGCTACAGTTTGATTAAGCGGTTACTGCTGACCGTTTTTACAAACAAGGATTGTTATTTTGATTTGTGTTAGTAACACTCTGAAAAAGAAGGCAAAGAAAAAAGAATTATTATTTTGCATCAGGACCTAAAGCAAAAAGGACTCTGGGAACGACCCTTGGGTTGAGTTCGGAGATCTTATTACACCCAGAGTATTCTCTAGACTTAACCCTATAGGATTTTTATCTCTTCTAATCCCTGCAACGTCTCCTGGTTGATAGCCGCTTCACATCTCTTGAGGAAGTCGAAAAAAGACTCAATGACTTTAATACAAAACTCGAAGAGACTTACTACTAAACATCAAATCACTTTATTTAATTTCTCGACGAGCGTTTCACTAAGCATGATACAACAAGTTAGCGAAACGTGCGTCAAGAAACTGAATCAATCAAACAACATAAAACTTGGTGAAATGCATCAGACATCACCAAACAGTGGTGAAAAGGCATAATTGATTTTAGACGTCAATTGAGCAATAATTATGCAAAACTCAAAGTGATTTACTATTAAACACCAAGTCAGTTGTTTTTAACTTCTCGACTTATATTTCGCCGGATCAGGAAATGGAATCATCTCCTGATGATGCTAACATAGTTAGCGAAATGCACATCAAGACATTAAATGAAGTGATTTGAGGTTTAATAGTAAATCTCTTATGGACTGAAACATTTTCCACCTAGCGGACATTTGGTTTTTAGAACAAAAGATAATCGAAAATTTGCGTACGAGGATTTATTTCAATCATAACTGGCAAAACTGGTGCTAAATTTAAGAATTGTTCGTCTATAAATCTGAACTTTTTGGGCGAACGTCCTCGCTCAAATGCCTCATGATATCTTAATAACTGTTGAATAAATTTGAGTTTGCTGAGATAACCAAAATCAAGAAAACCACGTCAAAGCCAGGCAAAAATCAATCATGTTGTCTTCTTCAATTACCATGGTACTGCCCACAAAAAGTTTCACCCAAACCCATTTGAAAAAAGTCTCGATTTGTAGCAAAACAGTTGGTGTATGGTTCTTGCATAACAATACAATAACGCAATGTTTTGCTAAAAATCAAACAAATACCATTCCATAAGCTCCATATTCATCAGATATCGAACCGTGTGAGTTTGTTCTGTTCTGACAATTAAAGAAACCACTTCCTAAACACCATTTTCGGTCCACAAAAGAATGGCTGTGGGAAGTGAAGAGATTTCCCTACCCGTATACACCAAGTGGAGTATAAAAGACTGTTTCGACGACTGGAAAAAATCTTTGTAAAAGTATAATGCAGTGAGAGAGGATTACTTTGCATTATTTACTAGACAAAATATATATGGTTAATACAATAAATAAATCATTTGTCTCTTATTTCAAAGTTTTCTTTACTTTTTGGTCACATAAATCGTATATAAAATATGAAACAAAAAACAAACTAATTCATTTCGAAATACCCAAAAAGTTGTAAAATTTCTAAGAATATAAATTTAGTAAAAATTCGAATGAACTTATATGGTTACTTGATTATTATATGGGCATAAGGAGATTGCAACTAACGTTCACAATACATTTAATACTCACTATGTAATGATCAGGGCCCAATTTCTCAGAATGAAAATAAACACCCGAATCTTTGTAGGTTGGACCCTGTATCTTATTGAACTATTTTTCATGTGTGGACACTCGTAGTAAAAAATACCAATCGAAAAAAGTATGGGTGACATAGCACATATAAGACAATCAAAAACTTTGGGGAAAATGATAAACGGAGACTTTAAAGTGAACTTCATTGTTACAATAATCAGTGTGGACACATTTACTACTGACAAAACACTTTTCTTTTTATTGGAAGTAATATTGATAAATTGCAGGATAACTTAAGTTTATTTTATTGATAAATATCTATTTTATTCAAATTGATATCGCTGTCATTATGTTTCTTATTTATATATATTTTTTATTAGGTGCTGTAAAACTTTTATGAAATTCGTTTGTAAGAATTTATTCAGCAGATAACATAATTATTCCTTTCTAAACAAAAACATTTAAAGTATATCTTTTTATTATTAAGTAAAATGCATTTTTATATTAAAGTTAAATGTACTCATTAATTCTTTTAATTTCAAAAAGTTTAAAAGTTCTTCCATTTAGTTATACAACCAGAAAGTACTTATAACAGGTCTTTCAAATAGAGCGTTTATTTTTAATTCTTGAATAAAACACTTATGGCGTTGTGAATTTGTCTAGATCTAATCTCATTTCAGAAGTGTAATGTGTAACATTTATAAAAATGGAGTTGTACACAACACAACACGTAAAGATTGTTGAATTATTTTATGAAAATAGACGAAAAATAAAAAAAATATAAAATTATGTGATATTTGCGGTACACACGATCTTCCATCTGCAAGCGCTATCAATCAAATTGTTAAAAAATTCCAAGAAACTGGTTGGGTAGAAAATAAAAGAAAAGCAACATGTAGTCGTAGAGGTCCTTCACAAAAGCATTTGGTATGTGGAAGTGTTGCTGAAAACCCAGAAATTTCCATTAGTCTTCGTTCACAACAATTTGGACTCAGTGGATCCCCGACATGGCGTATTTTGCGAAAGGCTCAAGGCATCATCAAACAGCTCTAAAGACATATAAGGTTCAAATAACACAGGAACTAAAGCCACTGGATCATTAAAAGCATCATGCATTTGTCAATTAGATCAAAGAACAAACAGGTGATTTTTCTCAAAAAATCATCTTTTCAGATGAAGCATATTTTGAAATTGGCGGCTATATTAATAAACAAAATTGGCGCACTTGGGGTGAGGAAATCCTGGACGAGTTATTGCAAGAAACGATAATGTTAATTGACCACCAAGATCATGTGATTTGACACCGTTGGACTGTTTTCTTTGGGGTTACGTGAAAAGCCAGATCTGCCTATAATAGCCTATAAGAACAATCCACAAGTGATTCCTGAACTAAAGGATGAATTTATTCAAGCCATTGGTGAGATGCCACGATTTTGCCAAAATATTATCCAAAATTTTGATAAAAGAGTGGACGTCTGTGGATCTGCAAAAGATGGTCGTTTGGCAGATATTGTTTTTCGTGTTTAAATGTTATACACTGTGCTTCAATTATCAATCTTATTTTTTTAATTTTTGAAAATGTTCAAGCAACAAAACAAAAATGTTTATCAACGCAAACATATTTACAAACTGAAACGAATTAGAGATAAAACTTTGCAAGCGTTATAAACAACTATATGAATATATGGTATACAGTTTTAGGAAACAGCCTCCAATTTCAATATACGAGGTGTGTGTATTTTTATATATTTTCTATTCAATTAAAATTACTATTCTACATTGTTTCCTTCAAAGTAGTTGCCTTGCAAAGCGACACCGCGTTGAAGATGGTTTTCCTACTCTTCATAGCAGTACTGGAACACAGATACTGGAATCACGTTCAGCTAGTCAGTTACAGCATTTTTGATTTTCTCCAATGTCCATAAAAGGGCTGCGAAACCACAGTGATGTTTTTTACTGACCAAAAACTCGTTAATTGAAATCTCAGTGTAGTAAGGCGCATTGTCGTGATGTAGCACCCAAGTGTTCTTAATGTTGGGCCTCACACAAATGACCATGTTTCGAAATCTTTCAAGAATTTCTCAGTAAAAATGCTGATTTACCGTTTAGCTTTAAGATCAAAAATATCTTATAAACGATATCCTGGCTAACTAATAGCCAAATTAACATGTTTTTGATCTTTGATTTGCGCATTGAGAAGAAAGCCAAGAAAACCACGTCAAAGCCAGGCAAAAATCAGTCATGTTTTCTTCTTCAATTACCGTGGTACTGCGCACAAAAGTTTTATCCAAACCCATTTGAAAAAAGTCTCAATTTGTAGCAAAACAGTTGGTGTATGGTTCTTGCATAACAATACAATAACGCAATGTTATGCTAAAAATCAAGCAAATACCATTCCATAAGGTCCATATTCATCAGATATCTTTTTTCTGTTTTTGTGATTAAGAAAACCACCTGAACACCATTTTCAGTCCATAGAAAAACGGGGGTGGTAATTGAAGAGATTTTCCTGCCCGTTTTGAAAGAAACACCAAGTCGATTATAAAAGAGTGTTTTGACGACTGGAAAAATATTTGCGGAACCGCAGTGATGCTTTTATTTGCCAAAAACTCATTAATTAAAATCTCAGTGTGGTAAAGCACATTGTCGTGATGTAGCACCCAAGTGTACTTAATGTTGGGCATCACACGAATGACCATGTTTCGAAGTCTTATAAGAATTTCTGGGAAAAATGCTGATTTATCGTTTAGCCTTAAGAGAAAAATATGCCGGCCGCGGTGGTGTGGTGGCTTAGTCGCCTGCCTGGCAATCCAAAGGTAGCTGTTTCGATTCCAGCGCTCGGATGGGTGTTTTCCTTTAATTCTTCTGTCCGTCTTACTTCCTACCCTACACACACACATTTATATACCCACATACACACACACGCCCACACATATCTACACCTAAATGTATGTGATTGTTTCTAGGCAAGAGTGTAAAATCCGACAACGAATTACCCCTCAGTCACGCCAGTTAAAGGCTGGGTAAGACCGGATGTCTTCTGAGAAGTGTTCTACGTTGGTCACTCACCAGTCGGTTGGTTTGCTGATAGACTTATGGGTAGGCACATAACTACGAGTTTATAGCCCGAGAGTGGTGCTGGCCTGGGTTTGTCGGAAGCTGATGATCGTGGTTCGGAACCCACGTTAAGCTGTAGGTCCAGTCGCTAAATAGCCTAGTTGCTGATGCGTCTCTAACCCTAACACTTTACCTTTACCTTACAAAAATATCTTATAAACGATCCCTTGGCTATCAAATGCCAAATTAACATGCTTTTGATCTTTGATTTGCTCATTCTGGCTTATTTTTGGTGATGCCGTAAGGTTGGAGTGTGCAATTCCTGACTCTGGCGCTTCGTTTCCGGATCGTATTCAAAAATCCAAGACTATTCATCAGTAATGATACGTTTCGGAAAATCAGAGTAATTTCAATCTGCCTCAAAAAGTCAAGGCATGTTTCCTTCGTGTTGTCCATTTGATCCTGCGAAAGGTTTTTCGGAGCCATTTTCGCGCAGATTATCTTCATCTCGAACTCATTGATCAAAATCTGATAAACCTTTATGTCAATCTAATTCAACTTTTCTCCGATTATTCTGACTTTCAATCGATGACGAGAACGGGCAAAATCTCGAATTTTATGGACGACACTTTCATCACTTCTTGAAGTTGAAGGCCTTCCGCTGCGAAGTTCACCTTCAGTCGAATCTCTGCTTTCTGAGAATGCCTGAGAATAGGCCTATTGAAGTTTTGCAAAAAATTCCGTCGCACGGTACCCAAGTCTAAAACAAAAATTGACAGTACTTTTGTCACCTCGTCACAAAAGCACAATGGAACAAAGAGCTAATATTAAATTTTGTTTCAAGCTCAGTAAAACTTTTACAGAAACATTTGAATCGATAAAAAAAGTTTATGATAATGATTACTTAACCCGCACATGTGTTCAGGTGGTATAAGCGATTCCAGGACGATCCTGATGCTTTGAAAAAGGATCCAAAACCAGGCCGGCCAAATAAAAACAAGATCGCGATGAATTAATAGAAACCTAGTATGCGACTGTGAGATGGATAGTGGAGAAATTAAACACGACCAAAGACGATTCACGAAATTTTTACACAGGAACAAACGGAAAGTATATGCTCGATTTGTTCCACATACCTTAAATGAGTACCAACAAATTGCTCGCGTTGCGCATTCCTGTAATCGATTGTAACTGATGATGAAACTTGATGTTTCAAGTACGTTCCACAAACAAAGCGTCTAAGTGCTACGTGGAAGCTCCCAGGCCCTTCGACATTGAAAAAATTACCTTTCCAGAAGTTACGAGGGAAGACAATGTTGATTTGTTTTTACGATTCTAAAGATATACTTTAGGAATTCGTTCGACAGGTTTCAAATGCCACTGAATATTACTTGGGTGTTATGGAGCGTTTGTGGAAGAAAATCGTTCGAGTAAAGACAGAATATCGAGCGCCAGGAAGTTGGTTTTTGTTACACAATAATGCATCATCTCAGAACCGTCACTGTTCGCGAATTTTTAACAAAAAAACAAGTCTGTGTGCTTGAACATTATATTTATTCACCTGATTTATCTCCGTGTGACTATTTCCTGTTCCTGAAACTCAAACTGCCAAGGAACGATTTATGACAGTAAAGTGCTTCCCAATAGAGACGATAGAATATTGACAGCTAATGGTGATCATATTTGATATCCAATTCTTGACATTTACTGTCAATTGTTTTCAGTAAATTTTGCTATTTCACCATGAACAAGTTTTCGTTACCACAAAGTTTGGAAATTGTCCAAATATATTATCAAAATTCGAGAAGTTTGTTGTCAGGAGATGTTCGTTATAGTCTCTTTTTTGTTCCATTGGCCTCTTATGATATTATTTTAAAATAAAATGGAATATTTTTAGACCCAGTCAATCCATATATTATTTTACTAAAATTGTTTTACTAAATTAAATGTTTAAAATGAATTAAATTCCACCATTTGGGTATATGCTAGCCGGGTCTTTACAATATAGTCCGTAGTATCAAACCAGCGAGTACGAGTGGTCGTACTCTTTTTACATGATAAGGGTAGAGTAATTGCTCTTTTAGTGTTCTATGTACAATCCCAGGAAAAGCTTTCGCTGTCATTCGCGTAACACTTGAGATCAAGTTCTTTCAAATGGGGACGATAGGATTTTGACAGTTAAAGGCAGCCGTATTTGATATCCAATTCTTGACATTTGCTGTCAATTGTTTTCAGTAAGGTTTGCCACGAACGTTTGGAAATTGTCCAAACATTTTATCAAAATTTGAGGAGTTTTGTTGCTACTCCAAGAGCATTTCGTTCAAAACACTGTCGGCATTCTGCTCCTTCTTATCAAGCCATCCGCCGTATAATTGATGACACTGTCGCGACTTCGTGGTGGCCGTAGTGAAAAAAATATCGCGGTTGTTCTCAAGAGTTGGGCTTATCCAGAATCACCACCTGACGTATTTTGCGTTTAGGCCTCGGTTTACACCCATACAAGATTGTATTGGCACAAGAACTTAAGCCATCTAACCATTGATTACGTTGAGAGTTCGTAATGGAAAGCGATCCGGATTTTTATCGCAAAATCATCTTCTCCAATGAGACTCATTTTTGGTTAAACGGCAACGTCAATAATCAAAATTGTCGTTATTGGTGTGAGTTAAACCCACAAGTGATTCATCAGACCCCATTATATCCCGAAAGAATCACTGTTTGTTCACTGGTATGGTGACATTATCGGGCTGTAATTTTTCAAGAACACTGAAGAACGGCCCGTTCTATGAGAATGGCGAACGCTGTCTTGCTATGTTATCCGATTTTGTTTTTCCGAAAATGGATGAAAGTAATGCGGACGAACTATATTTTCAACAAGACAGCGCAACTTGCCACACAGCACGCATTACGATGAACTTATTGAGCAATCAATTCGGAGAATTGGTAATTTGACGGAATAGCCCTTGATATTGGCCACCAAGATCTTGTAATTAAACACCTTTAGACTATTTTTTTTGGTTTTGGGGCTATATTAAAATACAGGTTTACACCAACAAACCCAAGACCCTTGATGAACTTGAAACCAACATTCGAGCAACCATAGTCGCGATGTGCTCCACCGAGTCGTCGGAAATTGAGCCAATCAGTGCAAGAAGAGTCAAAATGGTTACTTGAACGATATTTTGTTTAAATCATAAATGGCATAAAATATGCCATCTAATAAAAACAATGAGCACCATTTTCGGCCGAATTTTCTGTGTTTTAGTTCAAATTCAAATCCTAGCACTTTTATTGAGAATCCCTTTATTACACAAGTCTTCTTCATACGGCTTCTTGCCGTGACGAGGGTCATTGAGGCGATTTTTTTTTCGTATGAGCTTATTTACTTGTCGGGAGATCCTAGAGGATAGTCCGACATCTCTTTATTGTTGCTCATTTAGTGTTAACACGCGGGCATTTGTGACATTTCTGCCACGGACGCGAGCAACTTTACCCCTACAATCATAAACATAAACTACAAACGCAAACATCCAAACCGGTACTAGAAGAATTCGAACCCGCTCCGAGCCAACCGTCGGTATCATCGGGTCTGCCGCTATAAACACCTCGGCTAATTCGGCCGGCATCAACCGAACAATGAGGCTCGTTTTCTACATTAAGGTGATACCGAAAAACGACATCACAAAATGTATGCTAGCATTTGTTGAACGTGCCCAGCGGTGTATTGATGCAGAAGATATGTATTTTGAATAAAAAGAAATAATGTTGGCAAAATAGCTAATTGTTTTTTTTTATTTAAGAAGATTCGTCATTTTTCCAACAAATTGGGTAAATTTGTATGCAGGTCAACCATATAAAAACTAGGAACTTATTAACCGAATGATACCCGATATTGCTAAAGTTCCTCTCCTCACCCAACCATGGTTTACCTCTTTAATCATTTTTTTTCAGTATTTAAACATTTCTTTAGAGAAAGATAAAAATTCGTAGAATTAGGATAATAATGAGCACTCCTTGTAAACTAGATTTATTTAATTACAAAAAACACATCATTGCACTCTTGGCTATCTCCACTATTTTCGAAAACCGCCCTCTAGTGGCACCGAGAGAAGTAAACTTGGCCAGTGACTGTAACAATTTTATGACATTGACCTTGACGTAAACAATTCCATCAAAAATATCCTGCCAAAATAAGAGCGATTGTTCAGCCTCTGTGCTAATCAAGAAAGTAGAATTACTCATAGGTGTTAAAACCAAATCTGACCATTTTTGACTTGTCTTGTTCAAAGCTTTTTCGATGGATTGAAATAGATTTGGCATTATTTTTTCGTATTTCTTCAAGCGGTCATCTGATTTCAGTGGAGCCTTAATGAAAGACTCCACTGTATCTAAAATGATTTTGAGAACTTTTTCTAATGTCTCAGATCGTAAAAACGACGAGAATCTCAATAAAGGGTCTATAGGATTTATTTCCAGTTCCATATACTTCTGATCACCAAGAAGTTCTACGGACATATTCAGAAATTCCAGAATTACTGAATCGGGCATGAATTCCTCTTGTTCGTCACCTCGAGTACTGTGGTATGGACCGATAATCGAGTCCAAGTCGTATAATAGTGACTGACATTCTAAAACAAAAAATGTTTTTTGAATATTTTTGAAATATACGAGGGTTGTCCGTAAACTAAGGTCTCTAAGGCGCTGGAGTCGCGAGGAATGCTTTTCTGGCAGCACTGGAGTGTATCTTGGTTTCCCGCTTACAAATCCCCACCACTCCGAGCTATCTTCGACGCTTAATCTTTGTTTGGCAGCCGTTCGCGATGGAGCTTCCACTCGCCGCTACCGCCAGTAGTGTGAGTTATGTTGCGAACATTTCGTTTTTTGTGTGCCAGGGGTAACTACGACTATAGAAATTCATCATCAATTATGTGATGTGTATGGACAACAGTGTGTGGACATCAAAAACGTGCGAAAATGGTCCAAAGAGTTTAAAAATGGAAAAAACGTCCATGAGGAACAGCGTGCCGGATGGCCATTGGTTTCGGACAAAACGATTGCACAAGTGGAAAGGGTAATGCTTGGAGATCAACGGTTGACAGTTCGAGATCGGTGTGAATTGATCCACAAATTCCTTGATTGCTATGCAACAGAGGGCGAGGAATTCTAGGATTCAGTTGTCACTAGCAAAAAAACCTGGGTACATTACATGAGACCAGAGACAAAATAATAGTCCCGTCAGTGGAAGCATTCAGGATCGCCAAAGCCGCAATAAATTTAAAGTTAAAGCAAACATTGTTTGCTGGCAATGGCATGGCGACTGTGTTTTGGGACTGGAAGGGGATATTGTTGTGCGAGTTCATGTCTATCGGGACAACAATAAACGCTGATCTCTACTGCCAGACTTTAAAGAACCTTCGCCGTGCAATTCAAAACATAAGAAGAGGCATGCTGACGAAGGTAGTTTGCATCAGGACATCGTCCCCATGCCGCCTGTGCAACAACCGAACTCCTCAGCCAATTTTGATGGGATAACGTCACACACCCCTCTAAAGCCCTTAACGCTCACCAAGTAATTATCATCTTTTTCCTGCGTTGAAGTCAAACTTGAGTGGAAGGAATTTCAGGACCAACGAGGAGTTGAAAGAAGAGATCGTACGCTACCTGCGTGCCACGGCAGCATAGTTTTATAACACGGGTATACAAAAAATGCTGCACCGCATGAAAAAATTCATCGATCGCAATGGAAGCTTTGCAGAAAAATAGTAGAGTCCAGGCTTTCCAATGATGTATAATTATTTGCAAATAAATGTGATTTTATTGTTCTTTATTGTTCGTTTAATGTTCTTTGTGAAAAAAAATTGGAGACCTATATTTTACGGGCAACACTCGTACATGGAATGGAAAAACGTTTTTTATGTTAATAAATGAATATTTTAATCAGAGGTGCCACATAGGGGCGTCTCCTTGGTAAATGCTGCCATAACTTTTTTGTTTGTAATATTTTATTATATTTTATATTTTTTTAAATCAAATTATTGAATCGCAAAGATTTTTAGGTTAAAAAGGGTTCTCTTATTTCATCTCACTAGGATAGACCGTTTTCCAGAAAACTGACTTTTTCTAAATCGATGCACGATTGCATGGATATCGAAATGCATCTTAATAATTAAGTAGGCACCCTTGTACGAAAATATTTATTTAGTAGCCAACAACAACAAGATTAATTACTATTAAGGAAATAGCACTTATTCACAACAGATGTTGAAAATGTCCTCCATTCATCTCAATGCACCCTCGAATTCTTTTCTTTATAGAAGATCTTACCCTGCTGAAAATACCAGGCTCATTTTTAATATAATCTCTAGCAGTAAATATACGTTGCTATAGTTTCTCTACAGTATCTATCGGGATAGCACAGACCAATGCCTTCAAGTATCCCCAAAGAAAGTAATCGAGAGGACTTAAATATGTGGAACGTAATGGTCAATACACTGGTCCCCCATGTCCTATCCATCGTCCTGGATTTAACCCATCTTAGATTTACAGAGAAATGAGGCGAAGTCCCATCGTGCATAAAAAACATACCATATCTGAACTGATATGGTACATCTTCCATTAGGTTGGTTTTCCAAGAAGTTCAAATACTCTTTCCATTTAAACGGTTGGGAAGCACAAACGGTCCAATCAAAAAAGTCTTTAGTATCTCTGCCCGGATATTGATAGAAAACTTGTCCTGATGCTTCGATTCGAAAAATTAATGTGGTTTTTTTTGCGCCCACACACGAGTATTGTGTAAGTGTTGTATTAATAACTAACTTCATCTGTAAAGAGAATGTTAGGTACAAAATTTTCATTTAAACGTAATTTCTCCCTTAACCATTGGCAAAACTGGATTCTTGGTGGCAGGTCATCAGGCTTTAAGGCTTGAACTTTCTGCAAATGATATGGATAGAGCACTTGCTCTCTAACAATTTTCCACTCTGTACTTTTAGGAATGCCTTATTGAACAGCAATTAGTCTAACATTTATTCCTGGGTTTTCTGCTGCATTTTCTAAAACTCGTTCTTCATTTTCTACAGTTCTCTCTACAGTGCACCGGCTTTTTCCACCGTCATGTTTGAAAGGCATGATAGATCCTTTTTCGCATAATCTTCTTTGCAGGTTTGTAAATGTTTCTGTACAAGGAAATACTCTTCCGGGAAAAACATCTACATACAATCAGAAGATTGTATGTAGATGCTTTTGTGAAGCTAGAAACCTTCACACGCGTTCCCGTTCGCCTTCTCGTATATAAAATGCATATTCGCCATTTCTTCGAAGAAATACTGGGCCATTTTAGAGTTTCAAAAACTAAAAATATGGACTTTATTGCATAAATGATCCAGTTTTCTGAAAAGTAAAAGACAAAGATTAACAGTGACCTACTTAATTATTAACATGCATTTCGATATCTATGTAATTGTGCTTCAATTTAGGGCCGGTTCTATAATGCAAAAATATACCAGGTATAAGTTATACTTGAAATAAAATTTGAAACGCCGAATGGGCGTTTACGAGCGTTTCAAATTTTATTTCAAGTATAGCTTATACCTGATATATTCTTGCATTGTAGAACCGGCCCTTAGAAAAAGTCAGTTTTCTGGAAAACGGTCTATCCTAACGAGATGAAATAAGAGGATTTTTTTAGCTAAAAATATTTGCAATTCTATAATTTGATTAAAAAAAATAACAAAATTACAAACAAAAAAGTTATGGCAGCATTTACCAAGGAGACGCCCCTGACTAAAATATTCAATTATTAATACAAAAAACGTTTTTCCATTCCAACTTATTAAACTATATCGGGTTTCAAGACTTTAGCATAAACCGTTTCGAAAATATTGCGAAAAGACCATCTTCAGAGTTCCCCCTTTAAGAAGAAGAATGTATAGGAACTTTTTTTTTATGTTTTCATCTCTAGAGTCACCATCCAAAATATTTTGACGTTATTTCAGGACACCCTGTATATATAAAATAAATATTCCAATCGCAGTAACATTGTTAGTTTCATTAGTTAGGAAAATTCTACAGCAGTCAGCTCAGAAAATGTAAGCATTGTCTATAACAATCAATGTATACGAGGTGTGTAAATAAAGTGGTGAGATTGGGGGCGTAGTGTTGGATTCTGGTAACACTGTTGGCTTCTCCAGGGGAGGCAGGTCAATGTCTGATGTGTCTTCAGTACGAGTTTAAAATTCCTAGAGTCACTTAGTACTCCATAGTTGGATAAGGATTTTTCTAGAGCATTCTTGCATAAATGCAAAAATAAGTAACGATAATTTCAAATCATGCGAAACATTGCGCTATTAATTTATGTTTCAGGCTTGGGCACAGTGTAACGCAAACTTTTGCAAAACTTTAACAGGCCTATAAAAACCGTCCTTTATTAAGGGCCCGGGTTTAAGGAATGGCCCAAAACCCGATTGAAGATGGACCTCGTAGTTGAAGATCATAAACTGTAATATGAGTGATGAAAATGATCGTCCATCGGTTGACGATCAGAATGATGGGGAAGAGTCTAATTTGAAAAACCTTTCACAGGATAAAAGAAAACAGCAGGAGGGAAACATGTTTTGACTTTGTGAGGTAGATTGGAAGTGGACCATATTTTCTGGGACGTGTCATTACTGGTGGCTAGTCAAGAATTTTTTAATACCAAGAAACGAAGCGCCAGAGCTAGGAATGACACACTCTAGTCTCATATCGGCCAAACAAGCCAGAATGAGCAAATGAAAAATTAAAAGCATGCTGATTTGCTTTTTTAAAAGCCAAAAAGTAAACCCAGGAGTTTTGCCGAGAAATTATTGAAAAACTTCGAAAAAGCGTCATGATCTGGATACTCCAGCACGACAATGCCTTGTAACACAGCGATTTCAATTATCGGATTTTTGGCAAGTAAAAACATCACTGTGGCTCCACAGCCCCCTTATTCATCAGACTTGAGTCTGTGATTTTTTTTCTTTTCCCCTAGATTAAAAAATCATCTCAAAGAGCACCATTTTGGGACATTAGAAAACATTGAAAAAGCCGAAATTGACTAGAAAAATTATTGTTCATCAAAAGAATTGTTAAGGGCCACCAGGTAACTCTAGGGAGTTGATTGAAACGCATCAAATGTTGATCTGTCTGACCTCTAAAGAGAAAGTCAATAGTGTCAGTGCCAGATCGAACGCTACGTCATCAGTCTTGGTACTTTATTTACCCTCTTCGAATATCATGAACGAATGAAGAATGTAAAGAGGGTCGAGGCTTGATTCCTACTACGAAAACTGGACAATCATATCAGCTTAAGGGGATAGAGACGTTTATATAGTAGAGGTACCCATAAATAATCAATTATTTCAGTGGCAACAAAAAAACGAATGTATGTACATTTAATTTTATCTTCAGTCGATTATGTAATCTCCGTCGTTATCTAAGACCTTTTGCCATAAATTGCTGGTAGAGTTTCAACCCTATGTTCATAAAATGTTATTTCGTTTGAAGAAAAATATCATAGATATATTTAAAATTGTTATTCCTTAGGGAATGTTCTACGGATCGAAATAAATGAAAATCGGATGGTGCTATGTCTGGAGAATATGGGGGATATGGTAAAACCTTCCAGTTTAGCTGCCTTATTTTTTTCTTAGGTAAATCTTGTTGCATGCGGCCTGGCATTATCGTGTTGCAATATTACCTCTCTTCTGTTGACCAGAGCTGGCCGTTTTACCAACAATTCATTACGTAATCTATCCAATTGTTGGCAATACAATTCAGCCGTAACTGTTTCTCCCGGTTTCAATAGCTCAAAATAAATTATAGCGCCACAGTTACACGAAACGCACAGAAACACCTTATTTTAACTGAAGAATGGTTTAGGAGTGGGTACGGCTAATTGATTTGAAGAAAGTCATTGTTTGGTACGCTTGTCGTTGTTGTACAAAACCTATTTCTCATCACCAGTAACAATCCTTCGTAAAAACGGATCACTTCGTTGTTTGCGCAATAGATATGTGCAAATTGTACGCCGTTGTTCTTTATTCATCTCCGATAATAGATGTAGAACATATATACCCTGCCGGTTAACCTTCCCGATTTCTTGATGATATTTCTGATGACGAATGTTATGAAAGATGTCTTTGGACTGTTGACCAAGTAGCCTGAAGAGTGTTTGCTATTTCCTGGATATTCAATTTGAGATCAGTTTCCACCAGTGATTTTAAAGCGTCATTATCAAAATCTACAGGGAGTCCACTTCGATCGCTATCAGATGAGTCAAAATTACCATTGGAAAATTTTCTAAACCAGCGTTGGCACTTATTGACTTTCAATACGTCCCCATACAAATGAAACAGCATGTAATGACGTAAATGTTCTTCAGTTGGTTGATTGTCCGCCATTTTACACCGTTGTAATAAAAACGTTTGAATTTAGTTAATAATAAATAACCTTAATAAAACACCTTTTTATACATTCACGCTCTGAACTAGACTGAAGCAAATAATCCACACTATTAATAATTTAAACGGAAATACAACCAACCTTGATGACAAGAAATCGCAGTATCTATTCTGAAGTAAGCCACTATTTAGAGAATTCATTTTAAAAATATTGTGGAAGATGCCTATGTGCGAAAGTGCAAAATACTGAGAAAATTTTTGAAGCAAAAATGTCGGAGACATAATGTAAAAGAATTGGTAATCAAGAATTGAAGTAGATTTAACGAACTAGAAATATTGAGAGTTGTTAAAGCGCAAAGGTTGAGATTATTAGTCATCTCCTGATGATGCCAATAACTGACTCTCTTCGCATTCTCCGACGTTCGAGCAGTTCCAAGATAGCCTAGTAGTTTTCTCTTTCTTACTAATAATATTGTCCGAAATAAAGAAACGTTGTAGGTTGGAATGCCACCAATATATGAACAGCGCCAAGCAAGTGTGGCGGTTAATAATTCTTAATTTTTTTAGAGATGGCGCTGGAAACAATGATCGGTTCACAATCTCTTACATCATTTTGCTGTTACGACAACACCTTTCAAAACGTCATTGATGTTTAAACGATTTCGAGTTAGCATCTTATTTTCTTCGTGTGGTAAACATGTCGAACTTCAAGCCAAATAAAATGTATTTACTGCAGGTACTGCTTTTCTTGTTGAATAAAAAAAATGCGAGTAAAAGTCGTCGTATACTTGTAGAAACTTACGGTAACAATATCCCAACGCAAAACGCTTACTGGCGTTTGTGCACCCGATTCAAAAGTGGTGATACTGCCTTTAAAAACAAAGAACACCTAGATCAATCGAAAAAAATTGAAGATGCCGAATTTGAAGCATTGTTGAAAGAAGACTATATACAAATTCAACAACAAATGGCAGAGAGGTTAAATGTCGGTCACCAAACCATTTGTTGCATGCAATGGGAAAGAAAGCAGAAAAAATGGGTACCACATCAGCTGGATAACAGACGGGTGGAAAAGCGAAAAACGGTGTGAAAAGTTTTGCTTTCTCGGCATGAAAGAAAAACTTTTTTGCATCGGATCGTGACTGGAGACAATAAATGGGTCTCTTTCGAGAATTCAAAACGCAGAAAATCGTGGGTTAGCCCAAAACAACCATCAACATCGACCACAAGACCGCATCGCTTTGGAAAAAAGACAATACTAAGCATTTGATGGGGCCAGAAGGGTGTCGCCTACCATGAGCTTCTAAAAACAGGTGAAACAGTTAATATCGTTCGCTATCGTCAACAAATGATCAATTTAAACCATGCATTGATTGAAAGGCGACCAGAATAGGCTACAAGACACGAGAAAGTCATTTTGCAGCACAACAACGCCCCATCACACAGCGAAAGCGGTCAGAGACCCCATTTCTGTGCTTGGCTGGGAACTCTTGCCCCACCCGCCCTACTGATCAGACTTGGCCCCTTCCGACTACCACTTGTTTGTTGTCGGATTGATTGACATGATTGTTACTAACTAGGTATAGTCTGATTAGCTGAGAAACGCGCGTGGAGTAATTTCAAAGTGTTATGGTGTGATTGGAAAACTCATTATATATTTTCTGTTTGAAATTTTCACGTTACATTTTCCTCATAAATACACTCTTACCTTCTGTTGAGATCAGATCAGGTTTTACTAAAAGCAAAGTTTAATTCTTCATAGATATGTTAAAGATATTTTTGACATACTTACACCGAACAATATTGGATAAAAGGTACCCAGTTAATGTTGTTAATATCATATTTTTCACAAAATAAACAACGGAATAAAAATATAATCCCTGTTTTTAGATAGTGTTTTAATATTTCGTTTCATTGTGTTTAAATTCAATAGATCATAAAAGTTTCAACTCGAATGTTTTTAAAACAATCATGATATGAACAAAACGTGGGTTATGAAGATTACAATATTTTTTTTCCTGAGTATTAAAATGTTTTATTGCTTAAGTTTAAGTAAACTATTCAATTTAATATTTTTAGTTCAAAACTTGTAGAACTCTTGGAGGTTTTCTAGAGCTCGCTAAATATTTTCATGGCTTTAACTTGATAAAAATCGCCTCTGAAACATCATTTGTATTAAAGACTTAAACGTTTAAAATGTGTTTGATGTCTCCTTATTATTCTTCTTTAACAGCCTTTTTGCATCCACTCCTGGATTACAGGCCGTTTCTTAATTTTTTTTTTCGAACAACTTTTTTTAATATCGTCCAATCAGCATTATTGGCTCCATTGCAGGAAATTTTGTGTCTATTTCTAGTTTTCTACGTCGCTTGAAATCCTACTAATAACATCTACCAACTTTATTCTTCTTCTCATTTTTTCGTTTCTAATGTAGTTTCTCAAACTAATCCCCAACAAAATTCGTTCAATACATCTTTTGAATTGCCCTCAATTTATTTTCTTATTCAACCATCAGCATCATGAATTACATTCCATAAGTCATAACAGGTAACATGCAGCTATTTTATAATTTTATAACAAATATTTATGAATATTATATAATAATTTCCTTTTCCGTTGTATTGGTAGATCTGGATTTCTCAGAACTATGCAAAGTTTACCACTAGCCGCTCCGGTTATTAAAATTGTTTTGGTATATCTGTTTGGTTGTGTTTTCCTAGTAAAATTGTATGTCACAAATTTTATATTCCTAACATTTTTTTTCCATCCAGTGAGACTTTTGATCTGTTTAATGGTGCCAAATCTAGACAATACTCTGGATGCAGGCGGACTTCCTGTAAGTCCGTCAACATATAAGTAAATCATTCATCATGTAAGGCCTTTAACATGTGGTAGAGCATTGTTGCACAGAGCTTTTACTTAATACTTAAACAATATTATTCACAAGTTGGCAGGATCATCCGGGGGCTAATGGTCAGGCACTACGAATATCCGAGCTAGCACTCGTTTACTCCTCTGCAGAGTACTGTGCCCCTGTCTGGTACAAAAGAAACAAACTTATAAAGTGGAAGTTCAGTTGAATGACACCATGAGAACTAGATCTGGCACCATGACATCAACACCCACCACCTGGCTCTCCCCTTTATGTAATATTGCTCGTCCAGAACTACGCAAGTTGAAGGCAGCAAAAGAACAATGGGACAAAATACAGGATTCAAATATGCTATCAGAATTGCACACACGTAAGTACCTGAACCACCTGCCACGATATAGGTTGCTCCAGGTAGCCTACGTGAACTCACTGATACCAAGGCTCTCTTTTCTTGTTTCCTTTTTTTTGAAGTGTCCAAAATTTAATTTATTGCTAGCTTTTATTATATATCAATTGTCAAAATGTCGTGTCTCATACGATATATATATTAGGACAGGGCAAACGAGTCGCCAAGGTTACTCCGCTTCTGAACATGGCCTTTGTGGTACACAAAGGGATAGTTAACTCTATTAAGAAAATCACCCCCATAAACAATAGACTAATGGCAATGCGCATACACTGCGCCAATAAAAAATACACCATGATCAACATACATGCCCCCACAAGCGGGGACAACAAGTAAGACCCCAAGTCTACAAAGAAATTCTAGAGAACACTAGAAAAGATAATGGCAAAGATCCCAAAGGATGATCAAACTTTTACTGGACGACTTTAACGCACAAATCTGTAGGGAAAAAATCTATCAGAAAACCGTAGGCAAATCACCCTGTCACAAATTCACCAACAAGAACGGCATAAGACTCATCGAACTATACGAACAGAATGACCTGAAGATCATGTCAACATCCCTCAGAAAATCTCCACGAAAAAATGAAAATCGCCTATACAACAAATTGGTGAATTTCAGATAGACAACGTTGCGATCTCATACCCACAACAAAGATAGATCCATGAGGTTCAAGTCCGCAGAGGCGCAAACATCGACTCAAACCACTACCTAACACGAATCAAAGTCAAGTTCACTCCAAGGAGAATTCATCAGAAGAAGGCACATCTACAGAAATTTGACACGAAAAAGATCAAGGAATCCAATATAACAGAGGAATGGGAAAAGGAATAGGCAGATGGGAAAAACTACACAAAAAAATACACAAAAAGAACAGGAACTGATCCCATTGAAAAAGAACACAAAACACCCTTGGTGGGACTCAGAATGCGAAAGTGCATTGCAGCAACGCAAACGAGCATTTCAGGAGTACAATAGTAAAAAATCCCCAGAAAGCCAACATCTTTTTAAGGAGACTAGAAAACAGACCGCAAAAGCTATCATACAAACTAAGAGGAAGTACATGAAGGATCAGCTAGACTCTATATAGGAGAATTTCCGCAATTATAACACGAGAGACTTTTATAGGACTTTCGCTCAGAATCACCACCACCAACACAAGAGGAGATTCACAGACACATACAAAAAGTAAAGAATAACAGGGCATCCGGTGAAGATGGTATCACCACGGAGCTATTGGAAAACCTCGGACCAAACTCACTGCGGAAACTCACACAAATTATCACGAAGATCTGGCAAACACTGGCTTATACACCCGCTGCACAAGAAAGGAGACAGAATAGATGTGAACAACTACAATGGAAGTTTCTTACTACAAGTCACTTACAAAATCCTCTCAGCATGCCTTTTCCAGAGAACACATGAATAACTAGAACATAAAATTGGCGAGTTACAGGCAGGCTTTCACCCTGGTCGTTCATGTACTGAACAAATATTTAACTTAAAAACAATACTGAAATACAAAGCTATCAGGAACGTCCCAATCATCTGCACATTCGTGGACTTCAAGAAAGCATACGACTGCATCGATCGAAAATCTCTGTTCAACATCCTAGAAGAACAAGGACTCGACCCCAAAACACTACGATTGATCAAGCAGACACTGACCGACACTGTCTCTAAAGTAAAATTTATGGGAGAAATTTCCGAACCCTTCCTTATTAAAACCAGAGTACGGCAAGGAGATGGGTTATACCCACTCCTCTTCAACTTTGTCCTGGACAAAGTCATAAGGAAATGGGAAAAGGAACTAAAAAATCAAGGAAACTGGAAACCAATACGACTCGGACGAACCAAAAACAATATATAAATATATCATGCCTAGCCTTCGCAGACAACCTAGCCTTACTCGCAGACAATGAAGCAAGGGCAACCAAACAGATAGAAGTCCTCAAGGAATGTGCAGAGAAAGTTGGCCTACAAATCTCCTTTCAAAAAACCGAATTCATTTGCTCAAAATTAGATGTCCAAAAATTGAACACCAAATACGGCAAGATAAAAAGGGTCACATATTTCAAATACCTGGGCGAGATCCTCGAACCCACAGGAGGAGAGAAGATAGCACAGAAGACTCGATTTCAGAAGATGAAGAGGGCATACGGCAAGACACTTAATATCTACAATAAGAAATGCATATACACACATAAAAAAAATACACTACAACAGACTAATCAAACCAGAGGTACTATACGCAAGCGAGACACTTACACTCCACACAAAAAGCGGCATAGAAAACATACTAAAAAAAGAACGTAAAATTATGAGGAAAATTCTCGGCCCAGAACAGAGGAAGGATACAGACTACATTCCAGGAAGACCACAAAGAGAATGTCAAACGTAGCGGCGGGTATGAGAAGAAGAATGCTCAAATTCTATGGACATATCAGTAGACTCCCACCGACAAGACTCACCAACAAAATTCTTACATACATACAAGGGATCAAGTCAACAGTACCATGGATCGCACAAGTCAGAACTGATCTGGGAATGGAGGAAATGTCATCCTCTCTCTTCCTTGAGGACTTCTATCTGTTTGGTTGCCCTTACTTCATTGTCTGCGAGTATGGCTAGGACGTCCGCGAAGGCTAGGCATGAGATTTCTATGTTGTTTTTGGGTCGTCCGAGTCGTATTGGTTTTCAGTATCCTTGATTTTTCAGTTCCTTTTCTCATTTCCATATGACTTTGCCTAGGACAAGGTTGAAGAGCAGTGGGGATAACCCATCTCCTTGGCGTACTCTGGTTTTAATCAGGAAGGGTTTGGAAATTTCTCCCATAAATTTCACTTTACAGACTGTATCGGTCAGTGTCTGTTTGATCAATCGTAGTGTTTTGGGGTCGAGTGCTTGTTCTTCTAGGATGTTGAACAGAGATTTTCGATCGATGCAGTCGTATGCTTTCTTGAAGTCCACGAACGTGCAGATGAGTGGGATGTTCTTTATAGCTCTGTATTTCAGTATTGTTTTTAAGTTAAAGATTTGTTCAGTACATGAGAGACCAGGGCGAAAGCCTGCCTGATACTCACCAATTTTGTGTTCTAGTTATTCATGTGTTCTCTGGAGAAGGCATGCTGAGATGATTTTGTGACTTGTAGTAAGGAAATTCCACTGTAGTTGTTCAAATCTGTTCTGTACTCCTTTCTTGTGCAGCGGGTGTATAAGAGCACCTTTCCATTCATCTGGTAATTTTTCTGTTTGCCAGATGTTCGTTATAATTTGCGTGAGTTTCCGCAGTGAGTTTGGTCCGAGGTTTTTCAATAGCTCCGCGGTGATACCATCTTTACCGGATGTCCTGTTATTCTTCAGTTTTTGTGTATGCCTGTGGGTCTCCTCCTGTGTTGGTGATGGTGATTCTGAGTGGGTGTAGATACAATTTTCCTTGAGGAATCTTCTGTCGCATTCGGGGCAATTGAGAAGATCAGAGAAATAGTGTGCTAGCTCCTGACAATTCTCCTGACAAAGATTTTGTGGTGTGTACCCACGGATTTCTCTTGCCAAAGTCCTATAAAAGTATCTCGTGTCATAATTGCGGAAATTCTTCTCTGTAGAGTCTAGTTGATCCTTCATGTACTTCCTCTTAGTTTGTCTGATAACTTTTGCGGTTTGTTTTCTAGTCTCCTTAAAAAGCTGTTGGCTTTCTGGTGATTTTTTACTGTTGTACTCCTGAAATGCTTTGAGTGATCCAACCGGGTCTATACGCACCTAACAATAATATATATATATATATATATATATATATATATATATATATATATATATATATATATATATATATATATATATATATATATATATATATATATATATATATATATACACACAAATTCACCAGATAGCTTAACGAACAACTCACGAAAATGGCTGAAAGGCTAGAAACCAATTCCGAGAGATACGTGATGAAGCTTGGTGGCAGTTGAGCGCGAGTTAAGGCGATCGGTGGCACCACGTGAAAAAAGAGTGAAAGATTTCTGTAATATTTCGCTCCACGGCCACGTTAAGCTATCTTGTAGACATACCTTGTACTATACCCGAGGTTTTAGGTAGAATGTTACGAGCAGTCCTGACTGCTACGAGCGTTCGCCTTATGATGGCGTGAGTCTACGGCGTGTGCTACTATGACTCGCCATCAAAATGACCAGTTGACATGGCCTGGCCCCGATCGTCTCTCCCAACTACTTTCCTTACGTTCAGCAGTCCAAGGAAATCTGACACTGCATATATACGCCATCCGAAGGGAAGTCGGCGAAAACATTGGTTGTTGGCTGTGGATGGGGTGTCCCTATTCTTGATGGAGGAGCATGTGAAGGCACCCTGAAGAGTCTAAACATCAAAAGACGAAACATATGCTCTCTAGTTGAAGGGATGGGTGAGACTCGTCTTCAGTCAAGCAATCAACAAAAATACTGTATATATATATATATATATATATATATATATATATATATATATATATATATATATATATATATATATATATAATATTATTAAATGGGGATGAAAATGTCGGAGAATATGAAACGAACGCATAGAAAAAATAGCCAGTCAACGAATCGCAAGAATCGTTGGAGGTAGTAAACCAGAAAACCAGAAAACGTAGATCACGTAGAAACATAAAAAATTACAACCCAAAAATATAAGAACATCTAAAAAAACAAAATTCAATAAAATAACTTTATTTTACATAAGCTTCAATAACATATGATTTCTTCTGATTTAGCACTAGAATAATATATCTTAGTTGTTTTAAAAAGACGCTAACTTAACTATATATAGCATAAAACTATTATACTATTAATTATTAATATCACGATACGATATAACGAATAGAAAAACAATTTTTAAATAACACCGTTAACCACCATTTCTCTCAAATCACCCCTTTTAATTTTACCAGAAGGCGTTAATGGAAAACTATCCACAAATTTTATACCACCTCTCAATTTGTGTGTATCATTGACTCTTTCTGCTACGAATTTTTCGATTTCTTCGGTAGAAATATCATCGTTGTAATCTTCTTCTATTATGATCAACGCTAGTGGGTGCTCACCATCTATTTCATGGGGAATTCCAACAACGACACCTTGCCTTACCGCAGGATGAGCTTGAAGAACCTATATAAATTTAAACGATTAATAGGGCCTTCACTTCACTGATTCAAAATTGTACATACATTTTCTATAACTGCAGGTGGAACATGCCATGATCGGTATTTCAACATCTCTTTAATCCTGCCCACAATATAGAAGCAGTAATCATCATCGAAATATGCAACATCGCCTGTACTTAACCACCCTTCTGAATCAAAAGCAGAGGATGAGTCTTGTTTGTAGTAACCATTTAAAAGAAATTCTGAATGAATTCTGAGCTCCCCTCGTTGATTTGGACCACAGTTTGTTTCATTATCAAGATCCATAATCTGATAAAAGATCTATCCTGTATGTCTTTCTTTAAAATACACCACCTGAAATAATTTATAAATATGTCTTACCCTGTAACGAAATCCTGGAACTGGTCTTCCACAAGACGAAGGTTTGTAATGTAAGAGCAATTTATCTTTAGTTTTATTCGTATTGTAAGTTAATGCTATTCCGGAAACTTCTGTCAATCCGAAACCTTGATGCACAAACGTTCCTGGTAATATTTCTCGAAGTTCCAATAGTTTATCGGGATAAAATAAGGCACCACCTGTTACGATAAAAGAGAGATTTGACGTGTCAACATCATCAGGTCGTCCAGCAGCAATCATTTGATATCCTTGAACAGGTGCCAAGAAACAATACGTAACCTGAAAGAGAAATTCAACTCTAAAAAAAATAAATCACAGCCAGATGGTTTCTTGGCTATTTATTATAAAATTGTTGATGAATTTGGCAATTTTTAAAGAAATATCATATATATTCATCATTATAGAACTCAAGTTGGAATCAATGGAAAGAAATTCCCAAATATGAAGAAAGAATTAATAAATTACTATGTTCTTTTTCGGGCATTTTTTTATTAAGGTGTTCGATCTCTTCAAACTTTTCTTCCTACTAATACGTTTTAAATAGTCATTCGAAAATCTTCTTGTCTTAATTTTTCTTCTCATAGTCACGATGCCTAAGAAACTGGTACGGTAGCACGACGACTATGGCGAGGCAGATTACATTCCTGCTCACGGGTTGGATGCTTGTACTTTGTTTACATGTTTATGAATTGATTATAATAAATTGATGGTAATACCGTTTGATGCCTAACTAATACAAGGGCTAGACAAGATTTTTTAAAAAGTGGACATTAAGGTGGTCTAGAAACCATATAATAACTCCTGGGTATCTCAAAGAATAAAAGAAATTTATGAGGATTTATGAAATTAGATAATTTAACTAAATATTGTGTTGCCCAGCATGCACTCGAAAATGACAATAATATAGATATTAGTAATTTAAGAGTTGTAAAAAGTGTAAATAATAATATTAGCATTTAAATAGAAAAATATAAGGAAACCATGAACCGAGATAAAGGACCTATTCAATTTAGTCCAAGTTTTTAATTATTATTGTAATTCTTAGTTAACTTCAAAGTTCATGGTTTTTACACACTTCATTAGGCACGGTTGTCATATAAATAGAATATAGTTAATTTTAGAATAAGATTAAATCATCTAATGATGCTAACATACATACTTGATGAAAATTAATTTTAAATAAAAAAGCAAAGATTAGTATCTAAAAATTTCCAGTATATTTAAAATTGTATGTATAACAATTATTATATACGGGAAAAGTTACAAAATTAGTGTCGAGACATTTTTCCAAAACAGACAATATACATATTGCTTTTAAAGCAAACAGTAATATAGGACCATCATTAAAAACAATAAAAGTCACACAAATAAACTGTATAAATCGGGAGTTTATTTAATTGAGTCTAAGTCGTGTCCAAAAGTCTATGTTGGACAAACGGGAAGATCTTTCTCTACTAGGCTCAACGAACATAAAAGAAGTTACACTAAACAACAAAATAATTCTCTTTATACTAACCACTTAATGTTAGAAAAGCACAATTTCAATGACAATTTTATAATGTTATCTAATGAGAATATATTAAAAAATTAAATCTTTCAGGGAGCCTAGAAATTAATAAAGGAAAAAATGTGGATATTTTGCTAAAAGACCAACTAGACTTGAATGGTTCACCTTTATTAAAGTTATATTGCCCATTATACAGCGTTTATCTTAAACTGATACATCGTGAATTCAACCATAGACTAAACAATAATCAGTTCGATATTTTGCACCAACGAGTAAGGCAACAAATTTCCTATATCATTAAATCAAAGAATTTCATAACGCAAAAAAGACATTGGAAAACCTTCTATCCAAGAAGGAAAGCAATAAAATTAAACATATTACAAAGTACACCGAACACCAATGTTTTAAGAGATTCGTCATCCTTATAGATTGTAATTTCACTAGTGAAGAATCTAAGTTACTACAGAGGTTTTCAATATAACCTAAAACCCAAAGATAATGAACGTAATAGAGGCCACCTTGGAGTGGAGAGAGAACTCGTTCTATCAAATTCAGATCCATCACAGAAACACCTATTAGCTCACAGAATCAAAAGCCTTCAATTTGAAAAGTTATGAAAAAATCAGATCTATGAATCTATAGTGAAAAGGAAAAATAAGAAAATCAAAATTAATGTCTAGAGATAATTATATATCAAAAACTAATAATTTTTTTAAATCAGACAAATTTTACAAAATTAATTCTGATCCTCCGAATATCTTTCAAAAAAGAATAAAACAAATAATAATAGATTCGTCTATTTTTAACAATTACGAGAAACAACAGTTAATAATGATGGCACCAAAGGCACCACCACGATGGCACCAAAATTATACTCGCTTATAAAATTACACAACGATAATTACCCCATTAGACCAGTAGTATTATTTCTTACCGCTCCTTCAATGAAATTATCAAATAAGTTTATTAAAATCATTTTACAATATACGAATTTTAAACCAAGATATGGCATTCTAAATACCTATGACCTTATCAATTAAATAACAGATAATAATTTATCCAAAAAAATCCAAACTAATTTATTTCGATGTACAACATTTATTTCCGAGTATACCACCAAATGAAATAATAGAATTAGTTGACATATTAGTTATCAAAAATAAAACTAATTCAATAACGAAAGAAGAAATTTTAGAGCTACTTTCAATTACGCTGGATCAGAATTGTTTTGAATGTGATATTTCATTTTATGTTTCTAGTGACGGTTTGACAATTGGGGACCCTTTAAGTCCTTTACTGGTGAAAATTTGTATGAACAACTTACTAGAAAACTATTACTATTACTAGAAGAGACAATAAACATTATTTTGCAATTTTTCATAAACCATCACATACAGATTTAGTTATACACAATAAATCTTGTCATCCTTATTCACAAAAGATGGCAGTATTTAACTATTTTATACATAAATTATTAAATATCCCCATGTCAATAGATAATGATAATAAAGAATTAAATGTAATCAAACAAATCACAGTAAATAACGGATATGACCCAAACATTATAAATAAAATAATTAATAAAAAAAGTTATAATAAAACCATTAATTTAATATATCCGGTCAATAATATCAAAAATGCAGCGTTCAGAACATTTATCCAAAACAAACAATATCAATACTGCTTTTAAAACAAACAATAGTCTATGAAGCCTCATTAAAAACAATAAAAGTCAAACCAATAAACTCTATAAATCAGGAGTTTATTTAATTGAGTGCGGGTCGTGACCAAAAGTCTATATTGGACAAACAGGAAGATCTTTCTCTACTAGGCTCAACGAACATAAAATAAAGTACACTAAACAACAAAATAATTATGCTCATTATGTTAACCACTTAATCTTAGGAAAACATACTTTCAATGATAATTTTATAATGTTGCATAATGAGAATAAATCCAAAAAATTAAATCTTTTAGAGAGACTAGAAATTAATAAAAGAAAACATTTGAATATTTTGCTAAATGATCCTCTAGACTGTTTACAAGAAATGGATTTCCCCACTATCAAGTTTTATGGTATTATTAGGTTGATGAACACTATAGATTGTAATTACTTTTCTCACTATTAGTTTAGCATAGTGTGTATTTAAAAAAGGGACTGTATGTCGAAACAATTGCTATACATACAATTTTAAATAGAATGGAAAACGAAACACCGATGATAACCCATGTTAACTCACACATTATTGGTAAAACTCGATACACTACAATCATCAGTGGGTTGATATTTAAAGTGTAAATCAGTGTTAAAAAGTGTAAACCATCATCCACATCGAGGCCAAACTAGAATTCAAATGAATACACATTTCTTAGCTCAGAATTAGTAATATTTATTTTTTTATGTGAGGGAATTGCTAGCCGGTTTCAAAGGCCCACATTAGTTAGGAATTAGAATTTGTTATTCGGATTAAAAAATTCAACTAAGTACTCATCTGCGTATTTCAATCTATATTATAATATTTTGCCCATTTTTCTTATGATAGGTCCTGTGTGGCTGTTTATGCCACATCCTTGGGAGTATTAATCGATACCAATGACTACAAAACACTACCTGTTGCTATTTCGACCTTCTCCACTTTCCAGGCTATTTCCAAGTTTCGGTCGGGACAGTAAAAGAAACTTGGTAGCGCTCATATGGGTAAGTAGGAGATCAAAGACACAAGATTATATTAAGGAATCCACAAGGGTAAAGCTACATTGATTATGTTTAACAGGTCAAAACAGGTGATGGCTTATGCTGATGATCTAAATATTGTAACAGAAACACGGTAAAGATAAAAAGAGCATTCATAAATATCCAAAAGCATGCTTACACAGTGCTTATAAATTTGCCTAACAATATAACAACAGGCACATCTACCTTCCATAGAACTAAGTAATTCGAATACTTGGGTTCATCCGTAAATATGGACAACACCATGTCTACCAAAATTAGGAGGCACATAGTATGAGCGAACAGATGCTACTATGAACTTCAAAGAAGCATAAGATCAAAAAGTTTAAGTCACATCTCTAAGAAGAAAATGTATAGAACACTAACCCGGCCTGTGCTGACATATAGGAGTAAAGCATGGACCCTATTGAAGAATGACTAAAATGCTCTAGGTGTCCTTGAAAGAAAAACCTGGAGAAAGATCTATGGATCAATTTGCAGATACAATAAGAGTGAATGATACTAACCAAATCAAGAACACCGCTAATGCAACGCCGGTAGGCAGACCTAAACGAGAGACCCTAGCTACAATGATAGGATAGTATCAGGGATGCTCGCGTTTACTCGGAGTAAATAACTGAAAAAACATGCCCAAGGTGGGGTATATTGGCCAAAACCAAGGGAATCCAAATTTTTTTGTTCAGTATTTTATCAACCGACAAAGCTTCTTTCATCAGGAATAGGATGGTGGACATTTTAAACAGTTAATTTAATAAAACAGTTAATCATGTGTATCTTACTAGGATGTGAATCGTTTAAATCGTGTAGAATCGTACACTATTGACAAAAATTAGTATTAGTAATTTCAACCTTGACAATAAACGACAATACGGTGTAAGTTTTCTTTTTTTTTTGTAAAAAAACAAACTAATAAATGGCTATAAAGCTAATGCATATTATTTTCAAAAAATACATTAAGAGGTCAATGCAACAAAAAAGTACCTTCCATTGGATAGTATATTCCGAATTCCGAATAAACAAGGCGAGGAGACTGTTCGATCGAAATAAATTCGACGTTGCCATTATTAAGGAAACAAACCTGTTTTCTACGGAAATGGCTTAATTTTGGATACATGTTACAAGGAAATTATTCAAAAAAATTTAAAGAATCATTGATTAAATTTACGAAAGTACTTTCCCTTACACCCTGTATATAACTTTAAATAACTAAAATATAACACGGCGTTTTCTGTAATTTTTGCTATTTCTACTATTCGCGATTTCAACTATCTCTGAAAGAACCAAACCCCTGCCGCTATGTAGATCCTACTATACATCAATTTCACAGTAATAATCTGATACACAGCAATACAGAAAAAAATATTTAATTTCAAAATAAATTTTATTGAAAAAAGAATCAATACATTAATTACCTTATACTTATCAAGTTGTTCCCACATTTTTGCTGGATCAAAGTTTTTACAAATCAATCTAGCAGCACCCAGCAAAATTACACCTGTCAAATGTAAAACAGCCGATATCCAATATAATGTTGAAAACAACCCAATAACAGAATTTGGATGTATTACTCCCAAATAACTGGAATTAATATTGTTTCAATATAACACACTATCATCTGTTGATTCATACCTACTGAATCAAAAACGCTTGATGGAATATAGCCTTGTGACTGACACAGATTCCCTTGGGCAACCCAGTGGTACCGCTGCTAAATAATATCACCGCTGTTTCCGAGACGTTCTCGATTTCCACCGGCGTAAATATATCTTCGTCTTCGTGTGGTTCCAAGAAGTCATTGAAAGCTGTATACACATCCATATCAACATCATCTCCGTAAACCACCATTTCGGAATCTAAACCGGCTTCTTCGAGGGCAAGTGTCATGGTCTCAGCGATCTACATAAACAACATATTTAAACTTTAATTCGATAATTTAATGATATCTTATGTGCCCTAAGTAAGAAACAGATTTTTTCATTTTTCACACTATTATTTTGTTGCTATAATAAAGATATAGAGCAGAATGGGGTAAAATGACGCACTTAAGGGTTAAATGATTATAAAAACCACAAACCCGTAAAAAACATTTTAATATATAAAGAAGTCAAACAACTACACTCAAGACAACACATTTTCGTGACAAACAAAAAAACTTATCTATTAACAAATAAAAATATTATGACATTCAAAACATGACTTTTGCCATAGGGCCACATATAGATGTGGAGCAAAAGTTCGATTAATGTAGGGCAGATATCCGCACATGCTTTAAATGCATAAATCGGATTGAAAATCCCCAATTTTCTCATACGACCTACTCTTTATGCCACCACTTTTTGCAGACCTTACACACAATTCATTCTTCAATGGGAGGGTCTTCATAGGGTTCGTGGCATCCTGGACACATATCAACAAATAGTTTCTTCTTTACCTTAACCTTCTTTTTTGATTCACTAGTAGCATTTGTAATTTTTATTTAGGCACGCGTTGACTTTCTCAACTTTTCTTCAGCCAGACCTTCCAGTTTTAATTTATTAGGAGTGCTAGAAAGTATTAGCGATTTTTTTCCTTCTCTTCTTCTTTTTTGTTTATCTTTTCGTTTTGGAAATGGAATTATATCCTTAGGTGACGCTAGTGTCCAACTTCTCTGGTGTTAAAGGTGTTTGCTTGACCGCGATATTTCTTATTAAAGCAGTTTCTTCTGATATTGTCGCTAGGTGAACAGAATCGCTGTTATTTAATTGAGGATTGACTTCATTTGTATTCTTATATGTGACCTTTGACGAGAGAAAATCCTCTTCTGAGAACACATGTTTATTTATTGGATATATTCCACAAACTTCAAAACCTTTTACCCCTCTGTCCATTGTTGAACAACGATCATAAGTTTTACCTAATAATTTGGCAACTTTAATACCTTAAAATAACAGCGATCCAAAGAATGGATTCTATGACTGCTGTGGGTGATATCTGCAATAATTTACAGCTTCTAAACTCTCAATGGGAAGAACGTTTGTCGAGTATGAGAAGAACAGGATATTCTTTACCTGGTCTAACCTTGAAGCGAATATGTTTAAGCCACTCTATAAATAAGTTGCTATTTATGTATACAGAGTCCAAACACATTACTATAGATTCTCGTGGAGCCCCATCCATCAGCTCGTTTTTCATTCTCTTTCAAGGAAATATTATCGCGAGAGGAACGGAATTACCTGCCGCACTCATAGCGCAAAGAATAATGACTAATTCCCCACGCTCAACTGAAGATATTTTTCCCACAAATTTCTTGCCTTTCGAGCTAATAATGTTTGGTATTTTGTTAAGAACGGTTGAAATACCACTCTCATCCATAATGTAGATAGGACTTGGTGGAAAAATAAAATTTTCGAACAATTCTCATAGATATTCAAAAAACATATTAACTTGGAATTCGTTAAACCCCATCATTCCTGCTAAACTAGGTGTGTGAGGAGCGCCGCAATGACAGGTTGTATTTTTTAATAAAACTATTTGCCCAATCGTTACCAGCTAGTTTTGAATTTGGATTAAATGGGTTTTTTATGTTGTTTAACACTGCATACTCATACGCGATTTTTCTCATAAAACCGGTCTTCATCATAAAACCGGTTATCCAGATTTTGGCAGTGTTCTACAAGTTCACATTCCATTTGCTCTGTGAAAACACTTCGATATCGTCCCAAGCTATCAACACCATACCCCGATTTTAATCTCTTTCGTAGAGTAGATTCATCTATTCCAAGCTCTTTTGCGACGGTTCTTTTGGAAATACCTTCATTTATTCTTTGTCCAGCTGTTTGTAACTTAAACTTAAAAACTTAAACATATGTAAAACTAATAAAGATTAGTGTACACGTTGCCAGATTTTGTTGTTTGCATAAAATTCATAGATTGGACTCTACTCTACTCTAAAGGTATTTCGTCAGTTACACATTTGTATATAAATTTCTTTAAATGAATTTTTGCTTCAAAACATAGGTGACTAGATTTACGGTTTAATGTAAACTCTGAACCACGGTCATCGGATACCAGTTACTGTCGATCGACACCCACCTCGAGCTATCAACCCTTAGTTATACGTTATAGTCTCTCGAAAAACCTACCGAACATTGAATACCTTTCAAAAGATATTCAGCCATACCAAGCCTGATTTCTAACTGTC
The DNA here is from genome assembly GCA_031761425.1 of Cosmopolites sordidus. Classification (NCBI taxonomy): domain Eukaryota; kingdom Metazoa; phylum Arthropoda; class Insecta; order Coleoptera; family Curculionidae; genus Cosmopolites; species Cosmopolites sordidus. Next base: position 68,153 of record JARFXV010001488.1, on the reverse strand, counting down.
AGTTGAAATGCGGCCGTCCAAGTAATATTCGTAACAAGAAACGCTGCATTTTGACCTTCAAGTCTACGGGTTACGAAAATTACGATCTCCGAGTCTATTTGAAGAAGTATGAAAATTATGTAGATTATATTATTCGAATTTACAAAAGTGTATTCGTGATTCATCTTAAACTCTGTGTCTGACACGGTAGCATTTGAGCGGAAAAAAATGTAATAGTATTTATAACGAATGATGAAACTGGAGATAAATTGATGAAGACTGATGAATTATGGAGATTAGTCCAGCGATTAGTTAACGATGGAAAACCTGTGCTTCCGTTTGTGCCCAGGAGTTGGGTCTAGGTACTTTAACAACCTCCAAATTCGCCTGATTTATCTCCGTGTGATTATTTTCTGTTTCCCAAACTCAAACTGGCCATAAAAGGACCGTTTCATGACAATGTCTAAGTCCATGTTCAAAAAGCCATGGCGAGGAACATTGAGACAATTCCGAAAAACGTCATAAAAATATATGCTAGCAGTACCCAGCAGTGTATTGATGTGGAAGTGATATATCTATATAAATAAAAATTAAATGCTGTTCTTTGGTAAGCACATCACTTGAGAACGGCTGGACCGATTTGGCTATTTTTTTTTAATGTTCGTGATAATCCGAATAAGGTTTTTAAGGAAAGAAAAATAGGAAAAATTGTCTGGAAAATTACAATAATTCTGAAAATTCTGGAAAGTACTTTTTTCTATGGAATTTTTGTCTGAACTCGACATCATAACTCACGATTCGAACGATAGATATGCGTAAATCGTTTCTTTGTATTGTTCGTTATGGTCTTGGAACACTTGTCAGGAGAAAAAAATTGGAGACAAAGGAAAGTCGAAAAATTCGGACAAACGCACGTATGCACTTTCGATCATAACTGAAGGTAGGAACGACATATTTGGTTGATTTATTCCACGTCATTCCACACATCGATCCATATATGTAATTTGTTTATAATAGCTCAGCGAACATTATCGGCAAAGCTAAAATATTCACCAGATATGACCCTGTGTGATCTTATTGCTCCCGAAACTCAAATTTCCTGTGCAATATTCCCTCAAACAAAACTCGCGAAAGGAGCTGAAGACATTACCGAAATGTACTTACAGTGTGTTTCGACCACTAGATTATTCGATGGGATAAGAGTATCGCATCAACTTGTGCTTGTGAAGGAGTGTTTGGCATGTATGGTAACTCTTTTATAAAAAAAAAATAGTTGACTTTAACCGTATTGGTAACCTCGTTTTCAACAAGTACAAACCAATAACTCCTCTGGACCATAAACTATATCAAACATTGACTTTTAAAGGATAATATGGTAGTGCCAAAAACCCCTTTGGGTTTTCTTCACCCCATTCACACCACAACCATTTTCATAGTAAAATGAAACAAGTTTTAATGCGCTATTTTGTAGTTTTCGATTTTATCTGCATAAACGTTAAAAATAATCTCTAAGTTACTAAGAATTATTTTTAAACAAACCATTAAATCTAAACAACTTACTTCAGGAACAATGAACATTATCTTTGGTTTCACCAGTTTTATCAAGTAGGCCGCATCAATCTTGGTGAAACTTGGATCCAACGAAGCAACTTTTATTCCCAAAAAGAGGCAGGCAATGAAAGGTACGCAATTATTAAGTTGGTTGTATGAAGAAAGGCATACCACATCTTCATCAGACAGATTTCGTTCTTTTAGATGCAATGCTGTTCGGATACACCGTTGTAACAAAGATTCGTATGTATCAATTTCGTCTGTATCAGCTATATACTAAAACAATAGATATTCTAGAAAATAAATAAGATTATATACATCAGAATACGAAAAAATGTATTCGGGATATATGGATATATATATTTTGGAGATTATCATCTTTGTTAGGCGAAATTTTGTAGCATTCGTAAAAAATAGTGATTTTCATCACTATGACACACGAGGCTCTGATGAACTTGTTTTACCAATACATTCATGTAAGATAGTTGAACATAATGTTTACTATAGGGGTGTGAAGCTGTATAATAAGTTGCCACAACGATTTAAGCATGTTCAGAATGACAACGAATTTAAAAATTAGTCCGCGAATTTCTTATAAGTCAAAGTTTTTATAGTTTAGAAGAATACATGTCGTATCAATAATTAGATTCAATGCTTATTTATGTATACAATCTTTATTTGTGCAAGATTATCATTTCATGTATTATTTCTTAGGTCATGTCACTGAACATTCTGTCAATTCTGTCAATCTGACTTAATCATGGATATTTTTATTGTTGTAGGGATTGAATAAATACTTTATTAAATTATATACCTTATCAAGAATAAAATATTTATATGTAGGTTTAAATGTTATATATTCTTTGTATGCACAGAAGTGTGGCAATATCCATGCTCTTGTTTTGACTTGATCCATGCATATTTGTATTGTCTTGAGGATTCAATAAATTATTATTATCCTCGTACTGAACTCAGCATCTCAGCCTAAGCTGGTCTATATTACAATGCCAAAATGAGAAAGCAATTCAACTCCTCTCACTTAGCATAAAATTTTACGAACAATGTGGCATGTCTGCAAGAGTACTGCCGTTAGGGGCTAGAACTGCACACCCACCGATAAGGTGTTCAATCGTTTCCCCCACTATACCGCACTTCCTACATCGGTCGACAACATCCATGTGTAGTATATGCTTTTCATAGTTCCGTGTTCTTACTACCTTATCTTGAATATATGTCGCAAAACCTTCTGTTTCTGGGTACAACAGCCCATCGGTCAGCCATTTTAGAGACAATGGTCCATCAATGGTATCATCCTCGAGTGACTTTGGATACCGTCCATGCAGTGTCTGTTGTTTCCATTCACGGACACAATCCGTAAATGTTGTTCTACCATCAACACGATTCAATTTACCTAGGTTCAACGGGGTGAAACCCCGGTCCTCCTTAGCAACCAACTTCATTAGCGTGCTGCTTGAATTAATGAAGCGTTCTCTCATCTTACTCTCCTGGTTCAGACAAAGGTTCTTAATGTTCACGAGGCCTCTGCCTCCCAACTTTCTTGGAATGTACAGTCGCTTCATAGATGAATTTGGATGCAGACATCGGAATTTTGTCAATGTTCGACGTGTTAATCTATCCAGTCCATCAAGGTCTGTTTCTGGCCATTTAACAATACCAAAGGAATAGGTCAGAGTTGGCACTGCCCATCCATTGATCGCTCTAATCAGGTTTCCACTGTTCAGTTTGGTATTTAAAAGTTTTGTAAGCCTCTTTTCGTACATAGTAGAAAAGTCTTTCTTTAACTGGCTATGGTTAAATTTCTCGTTTTGAGGTATACCTAAATATTTATAGGATTCTTCTGGTGCCAGTTATTGTATGTTACAGTGTGTTGAATGTTGATGGTTGACTATTCCTTTTTGAATGCTAATGGTAGAGTATTTATCAAGTCCGAATGACATCTTGATATCCCTACTAAATTCTTCGACCATTTTTATTAAGGAGTTTAGTTTTTCTCTAGTTTCTCTATAGAGTTTAAGGTCATCCATATATAGTAGGTGCGAGAACTTTCGTGGATTCCTCATGGTCAGTTTATATCCTATATTACTGTTGTTCAGTAATGTAGACATAGGGTTTAGGGCTAGACAAAACCAAACTGGAGAAAGGGAATCTCCCTGAAAAATTCCTCTCTCGATATTCGCAGTTGTAATGCATTGTTGATCGATAAAGAGATTTGTTTTCCATTTCCCCGTCAGGCACCTTAAGGAGTTAATGATGGGAGGGCTTATTTTATAAATCTTCAGGACTTCTAGTAACCAATCGTGTGGAACACTATCGAAGGCTTTCCTGTAGTCTATATAGCAGATGTTTAGGTTGCGTTTTCTTTTCCGCGCTTGTTCGAGAACTACAGCATCGATCGTTAGCTGTTCCTTGCATCCCATACTTGCTCTTATACATCCTTTCTGCTCTTCTTCAAAAATATTGTTTTCATCACAATGTTTGTAAATTTTTTCATTGATTAGGGCTGTCAACAATTTATAAAATACTGACAGACACGTGATGGGTCTGTAGTTATTAGGTTGCTTAGCATCACCCTTTTTGTACAGAAGATATGTATTGCCTTCCATTAAAAAATTCGGGAAAGTATCAGGATTTATCATTACCTCTTTAAATGCACTAGCAAGTGGGCGGTGGGCCGCCGTAAAGTTTTTAATCCAGAAGTTATGTAGTCCATCTGGTCCAGGAGCTTTCCAGTTATGAGTTTTCCTGACGGCGGTGCAAATATCAGTCGCCGTGAAATCGTTAAACGCCATTTCTGGGAGAGCAGTTGTGTGCTGTTCAATTGTTTTAATCCAAGGTGCCGCTTTTTCATAGTCATCTGATCTTTTCCAAACCGATTGCCAATATTCTGCAAAGGAGGACATGTCCACATTCTCAAGTTCTGACCTGCTACTGCCTTGTTCGAGCTCTCTATAAAATTTCTTTTGACTGTTTATGAATTCTGAATTTTGGTGCTTTTGTTTTTTTAGCTCGTTATATCTTGCTAGCCTAGCGCCTTTAGATTTAGCTTTCTGTCTAAACCGATCTTTAAGATCCAATAATTTTTCGGAGAAGTTTGAATCGTCGAAGCCAATGCCAGATTTATTGGCAATTGTTTTTATTTTTTTCATTACTTTACTTGATCGATTACTAGAAAGGTATTCTGAGATGACGTCGACTTTCCTTCGGAAATCATCGATATTGTTTTCAAGGCGTGTTTTCCAGGCAGGCGTATTTTTCTGGAAATTATGCGTGCTCGCACTGGGGGCGTATATTTTTTGGCCTGAAATTTCGATCGCAGTTATTATTATTATTATTATTATAAACATGATTCATCGATCATCTCAGCCTAGGCTGGTGGACGCGGCTGGCGGGTTTACAATACCAGAATGAGAAAGCAGTTCAGCTTCTCCCATTCAGTACCAGTCCCCTTAGTACCTTATGAACAATGTGGCAAGTTTGTAAGAGAACTGCTCGTTGTCCTACTGTGGTAATCGATTTTGAAACACCAAGAATTTCCAGATTTTTGGAAAAAGTTTTGCTTACTAGGCCTTCGCCGGATATAACAAAAGGTAACACCTCCACTTTCTGGAGTTTCCATTGATTTTTCAGATCAATTGCAAGATTTTCGTACTTCGTGACCTTTTCCATTTCAGTTTTTCTGATGTTATGAGAGAGTGGTATCGCAATGTCAATTATGAAAGCTCTCCTCTGCTTTTTGTTAATTAGAACAATATCCGGCCTATTACAGTCAACCGTCCGATCTGTTGTAATTGGTCTATCCCAGTAAAGAATTGTATCGGCTGACTCAAGTACGGGGGAAGGCGTGTACTTGTAATATGGTGGATGCATCTTATCAAATAGCGAGTGCTTTAAAGCGATTTGCTGGTGTATAATTTTCGCCAGCTGATTATGCCTGCCTAGGTAAGCATTAAAGGCAAGGACTGGACACCCTCCAATAAGGTGTTCAATTGTTTCTCGTACACCACCGCACTTCCTGCACTTGTCGACAACATCCATGTGTAGAATATGTCTTTCATAATTTTTGTCCTTACTACCTTATCTTGGATAGCTGTCGCGAAGCCTTCTGTTTCTGGATATAATAGTCCATCGGTAAGCCAGTTTAGAGACAAATATTTGTCAATGGATTCATCCTGAAGTGATTTAGGAAATCTCCCATGTAATGTCTGTTGTTTCCATTCTTGAACGATATCCTTCAGTGCTGTTCTACTATCAACACGATTTTGTTTATTTAGATTTAGTGGGGTGAAACCCTGGTCCTTCTTAACAACCAGTTTCATTAGTGTGCTATGTGAACTAATGAAGCGCTCTCTCATCGTATTCTCCTGATTGAGACAAAGATTCTTGACATACACAAGCCCTCTGCCCCCCAACTTTCTTGGAATATATAGCCTTTTTGTGGACGAATTGGGATGTAAACATCAGAACTTTGTCAATGTTCTTCGTGTCAATCTATCCAGTTCATCAAGATCTGCTTCAGACCATTTAACAATGCCAAAAGAATATGTCAGAGTTGGCACCGCCCAGCCATTGATCGCTTTAATGAGGTTTCCACCGTTCAGTTTGGTATTTAGGTGTTTTGTTAGACGTTTTTGGAACAAACTGGAAAAATTCTTCTTTAATAGGTTATGATCAAATTTATGGTTTTGAAGCATTCCTAAATATTTGTATGAGTCTTCTGATGCTAGTTCTTGTATACCGCAGACTGTTGAATGTTGTTCTTTTATTATTCCCTTTTGTATGCTGATAGTGGAGCATTTCTCGAGTCCGAATGACATTTTGATATCCTTACTAAATATTTCGACTGTTTTTATTAATGAATTTAGTTTCTCTCTTGTTTCTCCATAGAGTTTTAAGTCGTCCATGTATAGCAAATGATATAGTTTCCTGGAATTTCTCATGTCAAGTTTGTAGCCAATATTGCTATTGTTAAGTAATGTGGACATCGGATTCAACACTAGACAAAACCAAGCAGGGGAAAATGAATCTCCCTAAAATATTCCTATCTCGATATTTGTTGTTCCAATGTACTGTTGGTGGACAAATAAATTAGTCTTCCATTTACTCATGAGATACCTTAAAGAGTTTGTAATCTGCGGACAAACTTTGTAGATGTTCAAAACTTCTAATAACCAGTCATGTGGGACACTATCGAAAGCCTTCTTGTAATCTATATAGCACATATTCAAATTGCGCTTTTTTGTCCGGGCTTGCGCAAGAACTACAGCATCAATCGTCAGTTGCTCCTTGCATCCCATACTTGCCCTAATACACCCTTTCTGCTCATCTTCTAATATGTTATTATAGTCACAATGTTGGTAAATTTTTTCATTGAGCAGGGCCGTTAATAATTTATACAATACGGATAAACATGTTATCGGTCTATAGTTACTGGGTTGGTTAGCATCACCCTTTTTATATAACAAATATGTATTTCCGTCCATCAGAAAGTCGGGGAAAGTATCAGGATTCACCATTATTTCTTTAAATGCATCAGCAAGTACCTGGTAAACAGCTGTGAAGTTTTTGATCCAGAAGTTGTGTAATCCATCTGACCCAGGTGTCTTCCAGTTTTGAGTTTTCTTGATGGCAGTGCAGATGTCAATCGCTTCAAGACCGTTGAATTCCATTTGTGGAAGTGCATCAGTCTGTTTTCGAATTGTTGCAACCCACGGGGCCATTTTTTCATAACCATCAGATCTTTTCCAGACAGATTTCCAGTATTTCTCAGTACAGTACAGGTAGATACATTCACATTTTCATGTTTTGACTGGTTACCTTGAGCTTCTAGTTCTTCTAAACTTCTTCTGGCTATTTTGAAACATTGCATTTTGGTGTTTTCGTTTTTCTGTCTCATTGTATCTGGCTAGTCTGGCTCCCTTCGTTTTAGCCTTCTGTCTAAATCGATCTTTCAGGTCTAATAATGTCTCGCGAAAGTTTGACTCTTCAAATCCAATGCCAGATTTTTTAGCAATTATTTTCGTTTTTTTCGTCACTTTGCTAGATGTATTTCCAGCAAGATACTCAGAAATAATGTCAACCTTCGCTCGAAAATCATTGATATCAGTTTCCAGGCGCTTTTTCCAGGCAGGTGTATCTTTTTGGATATTACTCCTTGTCGCATTGAGGGTGTAAGTTTTTTGACCTGAAACCTCGATTACAGTTACTGCTGCACAGTACAACGCAAGATGTATGTCACAGAGGTTCATTATCCCCGATAAATGCGATTCCAAAACTTTATTGATCTGCATTATAGTAAAGCGGGATTTTGCAATGTTGCGCAGAATCGGTATTTTTGGCCTATTTAGTGGATTTGAGCCAGTAAAATGAGTTTCATTCATTTCATATTCATTTCATATTCATTTCACGTGTCCATCTAATACGTGGAGTGCGCTCGGTCCTGCTGACAGCCCTCCTTATGGGGGGCGAGCCAGCCGGTACCCGATTATTAGCTCCTGCTTTTTGTTGGGTTTGTATTGAAGTCTCTGGTGTTGATTGACTATTATATTCTAATTGTGGATGGATTTTTTCAGTTGCCTTGTTCATTGCCATTCTTGTGGTGCCATAGAGTTGGGAGTTGCCACTCGCTCCAGACTCACCAACCCCGGACAAATCCTCCCGACGGTTCCGAAGGGTTCTTGTCCGCGAAACCCTACCGCCTTGTATAATATCATTATATGTTTCAATCTCCATAAAAAAATTTTTTGGGTTCAAGGGAATAAACGGTCACCCAAGGCAGAGCCCCGATTTACCATGGGAAAGCTATTTACTACCGGAGGGCGCTAGGTATCCGGAGACATCGTTAGAGACACTTTAACCCTGTGCCATTCAGCTCCTCGGCACGATGGATTTCCACCTTGAGCTTGGGGTTTTTTTCCAGAGATGTACTCCTCTCAGCTCGGGAAGGTGGTGGCGCCACTCACCAAGCGGTCTATCCGCCCCCTGCCTTATTATTATTATTGTTCTGCTCATCCTTACTGTAGAATCTCAGCTCATGCTGGCCGGTATTCCAATGCCAAGATGAAAAAGCAATTCAGCTCCTCTCACCCTAGCATTATTATTATTATTATTATTATTATTATTATTCTGCTCATCCTTACTGTAGAATCTCAGCTCATGCTGGCCGGTATTCCAATGCCAAGATGAAAAAGCAATTCAGCTCCTCTCACCCTAGCATTATTATTATTATTATTATTATTATGGGAAAAGAAATAATATATTAAGCATTATTATTATTATTATTATTATTATGGGAAAAGAAATAATATATACTCTGTTCAATAGTAAAGATATCACAAAAGATGTCGGCGACAGTTACAAAAGATGTCAGCAAGACAGTTAAGAGTGCCACAGAAACTTTTATGGCAGTGCAACAATGAGCAGTGCAACAATGAGCGGTGCAAGGGATTTTTGCGTAAAAAAATTTTTGCTAACCTTTGAACAGAAGATAACCTTCAAAAAGCAGTTGTGGCGGCTTAATGCCTACAATAACTAGCAATAGCTACCACACGAAGGCATAAAGCAGACACCAAGCCAAGCAGAAGCAGACCTTGATTTTGTGGCGGCAATTCTCGGCAGTGGGAAGATGGACACATGGATCTCAACATGTCTACAGAGGTGTTATAAAATAAATCTTAATTGTAAATAAAAATGAGAGTCGAGTTCTTCTCATAATCTGTAACGGCTGACCCCGCACGAACATCACCCCAAACGAACGTCGTACAATTCAAACAATTGATAACCTACAATTGGCGACTTTGAACGAACATTGTCCAACTCCGAAGAAACTTGAAGGGTAAGCACTCGGAATATTGCAACTATTATACACAAACATTCTACCAAACAACAACAGCTCTATCAACCACACTCACCAACGGTCCGAATGCGATCAGCAACCCACCAACTAGCAGCGGATCCTCATTCAACAGTCGCATTGTGACAGCAAAGGATCCATCAACAGTCCCATCGTGACCAGCAACGGATGAGCAACGGATGCGATCAGTAGTGGATCTATCACCGGTTTAATTCTAACCATTAGTGGTTCCGACATTTCCATCAACACACCTAACTACACGGCAGCAAGTAATGAAAGTTTAACAATCTGGCAGAGCCATCTATCGATGTAACATCAAAAAAACCACCAAACCATCTCCACCATCGTTTAGAAAATCAACACTCCCACTACCATCAAAGAAACTACCACCACCATCAAACGGACCACAATACAAGTACCGTTTCTTCGCAACAACGAACTCACTAAGGTGAGAGCCTTTTAGCGGCTTAGCGCCTACAATAACTGGCATTGGCTACCACACGAACGCATATAGCAGACACGAAGCCAAGCAGAGGCAGACCTTAGTTTTGTGGCGACAATTTCAGGCAGTGGGAAGATGGAGACATGGGTCTCAACATATCTACAAAGGTGTTAAACTAATTCAATGTAAAATTACATCTTAGTTGTAAATAAAGATGAGTGTCGAATTCTTCAGAATTTCCTTGGGACAATAGTGTAGTTATGAGGTGGGAAAACAGCACATCACTGACAAACCCAGCCAAACCAAGCTTCCACGCCCACCTCATAACCTATACAGTGAAGTGAAGTTATTTCATATAATAATTATGTCTATTAGGCCCATCGAGAAATTTAACAGCATTCTTGCAAAATCCTTTTTCGTCGAAAAGCAAGATTAACATATGGGCCTGATCTAGATTTCTGTAATTTCTGGCTGTTCATAAAACTGAATCTGGCAATAAAAGGGAAATCTTTCAGGTATTCCCAAAAATAAATATCAAGAATGCTATGAGAGTCACTCGAAAAGTTCTCGGTGTGACATTGTGCAGGTATGACCAAATGACTATGATATTTGTCAAGTATGATTCGTTAGATGGCGTATTGGCATAACAAATATTGACATTTTTGGAAAAATAGATAAAATTAAAGTTCGAACTGTTAAAACGTACTTTATTTCAAAGAGTAGACTGTTGAATTTAAGGTAGTAGTCTGATAACTTAGGTTGGAAAAATCGATTTTTTTTCTTATTTATTTGGAAAGTGCAATATATTGAGAGTACACTGTAAAAATTTTAGATCGAAATTCGAATTATTAATGAAGTTATAATGCATATTTAAGAACGTCATGTAGGTCGCCCGTCAGCTGCAAGCCGCCAGACTCCTCTATTGTTTGCGCGTATCTTTTATACCTGGTTAGAACATCTCGTACCATTGAGATTACTAAAAGGTATAACTGTATATTATATATATATATATATATATATATATATATATATATATATATATATATATATATATATATATATATTCATTTTTGAGCATAGTTACATTAAAATTCGGAGCAAACTCTTAGGATACGATCGTTATTCGGTGCGTAAACATCTACTTTGTGGGTCAAAAGAAACTTGAAATTGATGCATGGGCAGTGGCATGCACATTCGATGAAGGGTTTTTAGATATTTTAAAAATCCTAGAGACTATAGGAGTCACAATCGGCCCGCACGCTCTCGCGTTCGCTAAATTGTACAACTCCCGAATCTCAAAGGCGGAAAATGACACGGCAAATGCTTCTAAAATAGCCAAAATGAGTCGCAGGGCAGAAAAAGTTGCTGAGAATGGTGCCTATCAAGAAGTAAAGGCATATTGTTATTATATTGTTATGCCCCAGACCCCCAGATTAATGTAAGTATGACTTTTTTTTTAAATCCATACTTGAAACTTTAAACGCGGTTTTCTCAAAACAACGTTTTTTCGGTCGGCCCGGGTGAAAAAAAAATTTATCTGACCTATTGGTCTGAAATTTTTATACGTTATTCTACACATCAGTAATTCTCGTCGGAACTAGGACCTTTTTTGTTCAATCCCTAACTTTCTATTTTACCATTTATGCCTGAAAAAATCACTGTTATTTTTCGGACTCTGCCATTTTATTATATTTTGATAAAATTTAATAATCCTATTTCCAACGAGAACGATAAATCTATAGATTAATAATCAAGTCGATTTATATTTATTTCAGATATCCTCAAGAGCCGAAATCACCAGGGCCAGCCAGTTACCTTTTTTTTTTTGAGGCGTCTACCTATTAACCAGTGATAATAATAATAAAACGTAAAATCAAGTCAATTTTTTTTCTGTTCTTTGGGTGTCAATAACAAATAATATACTAAAAAACAAAGCCATTGAATTTTATTTTTCCATAAAAGAAAATTCCCGATAAAGACGTCAAAAAACATGCAAATTACCAGACTACTACCTTAAACATAATCAGATAACCACTGAAAGTGTTATACGCTCTTGACGTAAAAAAACTGCTATAACCAACAAAATCTTCACAAAAACCACAATGTTGTATAATATGATCGCCGAATGAACGAATGCGAGCTTGTAAACATTTCGATAGACCATATCCAGTGCTGAAATACTTTGTGTTCAATCACCATTACGGTTTTTAAGAGTCGATCAAAAAAGCATTCCAAGAGTTCGACACTCCTCGAGGATGTTTAGACTTATTTAAACACGATTTTATTTCTTCGACATTTTATAGCAGTAGATGAAACATGGGTTCACTATTATATGATACAGGTGAAATAGCAATCCAAACAATGAATGGAAGCAGCAGCAGCAAGTCATAGCTACGGTTTTCTGGTATTCTCATAGTGTAAATCTCATCTACCTGCCAAAAAAGGTAAGACGATCACCGGGAAATATTATGCTTTAATGCTGAATCAGCTGAATTCTGAAAGCTATTCAGAGTAAAATGAAGTGCTTTTTTTCGACAATAATGCGCTTTCACACAGGTCTTCGGTTGTTGCTGTAAAACTCCGTAACATAACAAAGCGCTTCGAAGTGCTTCCATATGGGTTTGGCTGAATGAATTTGGCTACCAGCTATCATTTAGCTGAGAAGATTAACTTCAAATGATAAAGCCAAAACTAAGACAACCGATTATTTTACAAAATTGGACAAATCTCATTATACAGTGTGGACCAAAGAGTTGTTAACTTTTTGAAATAAAATTTAAAAGAAAACAAATTGATCAATTTTTAGAAATTTGTTCTCGAAATTTACAACAAATTTTGAAAATTTATGTTCTAAAGATTACATTGTCTATTCCATTTCTGTCCTGGTACTCCTGAAGCCAACCTCTAAAATTTGCTTTGTCATAACACAGCGGTGTCTGCAGTTATGGTTTCGATTTCTTGCCCAATATTCTTCTTTAGATCTCCCAAAGTGACAGGGCAGTTGCAGTATACTTAACTTTTAAGATATGCCCATAAAAAATCACGTCATGACCACTGACCTCTCCTCTTGGAGAAATGAATTTTCCCGGAAAAAGCACCTGAACAACGGGCAAAGAGAGATTGAAAGTGTGGCAGGTGGCTCCATCCTGTTGAAACCAAGTGTCTTGAGTATATCCTTCAAAATCTTGAAGAGCACCAGTGAACCACGCTGTACTGAGGATAATAAAAAGTTGAAACATCGTTGTTTTTGATTTTTCGACACGCGAAAAACCAAAAACCATATTAGTTACCATTTCATGTTAATCATTTTCGTTAACCAAATTAGAGTCATCAAGAGATAATTCATCTAGCCTAATGATTCAATCTAAACATATCCTGATAATGATAACATGGTGAGCGAAACGTGCGTCGAGGCATTAAGAACAAGCGATTTGTGGTTTAGTGGTAAATCTCTTTGAGTTTAACCTTTCACGTCAAAGGTTTCAATAGGAGAATTAATTAACGCATTCAGAATACAAGAGTATATAGAGTGTCCGGAAATAATGTCGAAATATTTTGGGAGGTGACTCTAGGGATGAAAACATAAAAAAAGTTCCTATAAACATACCCCGCAAAGTGCTACTTAAAGGGGCTAGAGCCCCTAAAGGGGATGTTTTTTTCGCAATATTTTCGAAACTGTTTATGCTAAAGTCGTGAAATTCGGTATAATTTAATAAGTTGAAATGGAAAAATGTTTTTTGTCTTAATAATTGAATATTTTAGTCAGGGGCGTTACATAGGGGCATCTGCTAGGTAAATGTTGCTATAACTTTTTTGTTTGTAAGATTTTTTAATTTTTTAAATCAATTTATTGAATCGCAAAAATTTTTAGGTAAAAAACGCCAGCTTATTTCATCTCGTTAGGATAGACCGTTTTCCGGAAAACTGACTTTTTCTAAATCGATGCACGATTAGATGGATATCGAAATGCATCTTAATAATTAAACCCTTGTACGAAAATATTTATTTAGTAGCCAACAATAACAAGACTAATTAATATTAAGGATTTAGCACTTTAGCGTGATAAACGGGATAGCATGGACCAATGCCTTCAATTATCCCCACAGAAAGTAATCGAGGGGGTTTAAATGTGAGGAACGTGGTGACCAATGCACCTGTCCACCACATCCTGTCCGTCGTCCTGGATATAATCTATCTAAAAGCGCTCTTACATTTACAGAGAAATAAGGAGGAGCCACATCGCGCATAAAAAACATGTCTGACACTTACTCCTGGGTTTTCTGCTACATTTTATAAAACTCGTTTTTTATTTTCTACAGTTCTGGTGCTCAGGTTTTTTTTTCAAGAGTCATGTTTGGAAGGCATGAAAGATACCTTTTTGGATAATCTTCGATGCAGGTTTGTAAATGTTTCTATACAAGGAAGTATTCTTCCGAGAAAAGCCTCTGCATACAATCTTCTAGTTTTACACTCGTTCCCATTCGCCTTCCCGTGCATAAAATGCATATTCGTCATTTCTTCGAAAGAATAATTGGCCATTTTGTAGTTTAAAAATTAAAAATCTAGACTTTATTGCGTAAATGGTCCAGTTGTACGAAACGTCAAAGATAAAGAATAACAGTGACAGCCGCCTACGATATTATTAAGATTCATTTCGATATCCATGTAATCGTGCATCGATTTAGAAAAAGTTAGTTTTCTTGAAAACGGTCTATCCTAACAAGATGAAATAAGAGAACCTTTTCTACCTAAAAATCTTTGCGATTCAATAATTTGATTTATAAAATTAAAAAATTTTAAAAACAAACCAAAAAGTTATGGCAGCATTTACCAAGGAGACGTCTCTGACTAAAATATTCCGTTATTAACAAAAAAATAAGTTTTTCATTCCAACTTATTGAAGTATACTGAATTTCACTACTTTAGCATAAACCGTTTCGAAAATGTTGCGAAAAAAATATCTTCACAGTTCCCCCTTTAAGGGACTCTAGCCCCTTTAAGAAGCAATTTTTGGGGTATTTTTATAGGAACTTTTTTTATGTTTCAATCCCTAGAGTCACTTCCCAAAATATTTCGACGTTATTTCCTAACACCCTGAATATTAAATTTAAGTGGAATATTTTAAAATAAGTAACTAAAAATGGCCTGTGATTTCAGGAACAAATTATTTCTAAAAGAAAATGGTTCAAATTCACTAATGCGTTTAAAAAAATTACCTGTGCTACCCTCCGTTTATTCTTTTTCATACTAGTGAAAAACTCATAGCCTATTCCTCGTGTAAGGGTAACATAGTTCCCCGATACAGATAATATATTCGATTCGTCCAATACAACATCTAAAATATTTAAGACAATTTCAATTTAACGATTAATTTTATAAGTTGACATTGTACCATCTGGTAAATTTTCAATGCCCATTTTTTCTTACTGGAAGGATGTGTAGTTAATCATAGAGCTAACTTTCAATTGCATAGACTAACAGTAGGAAAATGTCTTGTTTTTTAATACATATGAATTTTGCATTAAAGGAAACACATGCGCTATCTGACGGAAGCTGAAGGTTTAACACACCAACGATCTTACTCTTAAAATTTAGTGAAACGATTTTTTCTTGCGTTGCACTCTTTTCTTCAATTGCGATTTCCAAAATCAACACATTGAACTTAGAGATTGTAAAGGCTACTAAGGTAATTCGAAAAGTTCTCGACTAGGTAAAGAAAACATACATTTTTAATTTTGTTTCAACGTAGTCACCTTATACTAACGAAGTTCTAACTTTTGAAAACCCCCTGAAAGGCAAATGGCGCGAATACGGGAAGAAGCTTAGACCATGTTTTTGTAATTTTACAGCAACAGCGCAAGACGTGTATGTAAGAACATTATCGTAGTAAAGAGCAGTTTCCTTTTGGTCAAATGTGGACATTTAGCCTGAATAGCACCCTATAATTTGTCCAATATTAGCGCGTAATACACGGCGGTGATTACGTTTCAATAAAGTCTATGAGCGTCATACCATTAGAATCCCAGAAACCCGTAGCAATGACTTTGGCGCACTTTCACCGGTTCCCATTCACGCACTTTCACCGGTTCCAATTGAACTGCTGTTTCATCTCTGGCATGTAATGGGGAATTAATCTTTCATCCACTGTTATAAAACGTTGAAGAAACTCACCCTTAAAAACCCTTAAATAAGTCTTAACACCCTTGAAAAATATTCCAGTGGCATTCGTATTTAATCAAATGTTAATAAAATCGGCATCTCTAGAGTGCGAATAGCTTAATTTGTTTATTAATTTAAAATACATTATAAATAAGGAGGATGAAAAACGTCTTTAAGGACTAGAAATAAACGAGGAAAAAACAAAAATAACACATGTCCACATGATTGTTGTAACATTGATGAGAATTCTCTTTGCGTTTCATTTAGGTATTTATTAAAACATCTTTTCACAGAAATGACCAAGCACATCCAATTTTCAAATATCTGCTTCTCGTTTATATCATGGAGTCATTAAAATTATTTGTACCTGACTTTGGAGTATAAAAGTAAGGAATACTTGGAACAAAGTATTGCTGTTTTTGTGTGTATGGAACAGTAGGGCAACAAAAGAACATTACAGTAGGAAAGATTGGCCTCATAGAACTTCTTTTGAACCTTGTACTTTAAACATAAAATTTGCCCCTCTTATTAACCCAAAAAAGGTGCTTCTTCCGCCTCGCCATATTAAGCTTAGACTAATGAAAAACTTTGTCAAAGCCATGGACAAAGAGGGTAATGGTTTCAAGAAACTAAAAGAAATATTTACTACCTATTAACAACCTAAAAGAAATATTTACTAAGAGAAGGCATATTTATTAGACCTCAAATAAGGAAGCTTCTAGGTAATTTCGATTTTCAAGAAAAATTAAATTAAAAGAAATTGGCAGCTTGGACGTGTTTTGAAAATGTAGTGAAAGGATTTCTGGAAGAAAGATAAAAACTATAAAAACCTAATAGATAAACTCTTGAAAGCCTTTGATATACTAGGGTGTCGCAGGTTCTTAAAAAAGCATTTTTACACTCCCATTTGAATTTTTTCCTGAAAATTTTCAGCACGGCGTTAGACCTTATCTGCAAGCTCGTTCAAATCTCAGTAAGATATCGCCAAATCGAACACAGCTCCTCAAACAGTAAAATAATCTGTGATTGCAAAACTCAACTGGTTGACATGATTCCCAGAATTATATTAATAATAATAATATAAGTTTATTAAATCCAAGAGATATTACAGAAAATGTATAGATTAGGTCAAGTAAACAATGCATAGCATTGTAATACAGATATTAAAAAAAAACATAAATAAAATAAAAAAAATAATTAAAACAATTTTTCACAACCTAGAATATTATTAACTTAGTAAAGTATATATATATATATATAAATATATATATATATATATATATATATATATATATATATATATATATATATATATATATATATATATATATATATATATATATATATACATTAACTTAGTAAAGTAATCCTCCAAGCTTTAAAAGGCTGCAACTTGCAAGAAAGTCCCACACTAACCTTCTAAAGGTTTTGTTATCTACAATACTCCTACCGGCTGATAAGTTATTATACAATTTAGCCCCTGCATAGTATACACTATTTTCAAATGCTTTAAGCGAGTGTACTGAGTAAGCGAAGTTGTTACGATCACGAGTTTTATATTCATGGAAAATACTCTGCTGTAGAAATTTTTGAAAATTTAATCTAACAAATTTAACACTCTCGGATATGTATAATGATGGTAATGTTAAGATATTGTATTTAGGAAAATGATGTCGACAGGTAGTTGCTTTTCGAGCTCCCGCGATTGTTTTTATCAGGCGCTTTTGGAATCTGAAAACTCGCAATAAATTAGGTAAATTGCCCCGGAAAATTAGTTTATACTTTACACGGCTATAAATTTCAGCATAATAATAGGACAACACTATATCAGTAGTACCGACCTGTTTCAGTCTAGATGAAGCATATGATATGCTTGCCAATTTTTTGCAAAGTTCATTCACATGTGGGCCCCATGACAGTTTAGTAATTATCGCCTTTAGAATATGTATGACCTACTGCCAGAGCTGCGAGGCACCTTAAACGAACTTGAAGCATGTGAATAACATGATTGGTATATATTGCCACAAGAAAAGCTTACCTAATTAGATCCATGTCTCGCAGAGCTCATCATTATCATGATATTTATTTATCCAGGTATCTCCGAATGTAGGTATCTTCCAGTTCCCTTCATCTTTGTCTGTCCTGTGCTGTTTTTTCCGTGCCAATCCTCCGTGTCTCTTTATATCATCCGCCCATCTCATTTGTTTCAATACAATACCATACAGCCTGTATGTCTAGATCCTACGCTAATATAATTTTTATTATATTAGCGTAGGATCGTTTTATTTGTGGGCAGTGCCCACAAAGCACTGCTTGTGTGTGGATCAAACCCAAGAAAAGAAAATATAAATTTTAAAGAAAGAAAAACCGTCACAACATTCAGCACAGACATTCACATTACAAGAAATAAGAACAAAAGAATGAAAAAGGATACAACCCCACCCCATATATTAAGGCTCAAGAACAAGGAAATCAATTCAACCATGCTGACAAACACCGACCTGAATGAGGCGCGCACAATGTCTTTATATTTTGCTCAAATTCCAGATAACTGATGTTCTTCTTCACAATGTTATCTCTTATATTTTCCGGCAAAATGTTAAATAACCAAGGGATCAAGACGTAAGGGGACTTTCTCACTTAAGTTTTGTTAGTGAATGAAATGTTTAAAACAGTTACACCACCACCTCTCGTATCACAATGAACGTGTTGCTTATATGTATACCCCAGAGAGCTAAGATGTTTATATAGGAGAACAGCTATCGCCACATAATACTGGCATTTCAAAGAAAGTATTCCCGTCTTGATAAAAAGTTTCCTACTCGGGTGGTCTCTCGATTTTCTGCACATTATCCTCAGAAATACTTTTTGCATGCTCTCAATCGACTCAAGGTGGCTGTTGTATATGCCATCCCAGGCAACAATTCCATATGTAAAGCGTAGTATATATGTTTTCATATATCAAATGACATACACTCTGATGCTTTCCTAAATTGGGCCATCACAACAAAGAGCCTTTTCTTTAAATTAGGTATATGAGGTTTTCAAGAAAGTAGCACATCCAAAGTAATACCAAGATACTTAACTGCAGCAGACTGTTTCACCTCTATACAATCACATGATGCATCTCTACAGTTTAAATGATGCCAGGGTTTCTGAAGTGCAAAATTAAGCATCCTAGTCTTACCTATGTTAACGAGCAGTTTATTTCCAACAAACCAGCTTTTGAATATTTTCACATCGCTTTGAATATTTTGCAGCATTTATTATTTTGTATCCTCTGCGTATAGCAGGGCTGTGACATCAGTAAATGTAAAAATGTGGCATTTTATTCTTAAGAAACTAAGGTCATTTATATAAATTATAAATAATATTGGGCCTAAAATAGTACCCTGAGGAACTCCATAGAACACTGATTTCTATGTGCTTTTATACCCATTCACTTTAACAATCTGATTTCTTCCAGATAAATAACTATAGAACCGCTTGCAGATAGTTCCCCTTATTCCTAATGCTTCCAGCTTTTCTAAAAAATAGAATGCGACACAGTATTAAACGCCTTACTAATATCCAAAAATAATCCACTTACATATTTCCTTTCATTTGTGGTCGACCTCTGTTTCTTTGATCTTCACATGGGCGCCAATTTTGGATGACATGGTTCCACCTATTGTCTGAGAGTCTTTGGTTGTGTCCTGCGAATTTCCATTTAAGTCTGGCAGTATATTCTACTATGTCTATAACTTTGGACCTTTGTCATATCCACGTATTTTTTGTGGTCTCGTAGAGTTATATTCAGCATTCTTCGCTCCATAACTCTATGTGTCTTCGTCAGTTTATCAAGATTGGACTCAGTGAAGGTCCAAACCTGTGCTCCATACGTCAGTAGAAGGACTATGCATGAGTTTAAGAATTTGTGTATGTTCGACTGAAACTTTCTTAGTAATGTCTGAATGATTGTGGCATGTTCATATATTTTTTCTCCTTTCTTTCTTGTCCTTCAGGTTGAAAGAGAATCTGCCGAATGACGCCAAATCCATTCAAATTATTCTTTTTATTTATTTATTCTTATTATTTTATTATTTTTATATATATATATATATATATATATATATATATATATATATATATATATATATATATATATATAGTGTCAATATTTCGTTGCAATCAGCCACATCTGGTCATCCAGAACGTGGTGCTAAGATTAAAATTGTTTTTACAAAACTTTCTAAACCACATATGATGCACGAAATCGTCTAAGGCACTCTCACCGTGCACAGTTACACATCGGTCAATAAGTCCCCGAATTGAATTGCTTTTTGTTGAAGGAAAATACGGATCAACCATAATTGATTGGTATATTGTAATCAAACGTGGCGGTACAAGTGCCGATAATGCTGAACGCTCTCGACGTCCAAATGTGGTTACAGCAGACAACATCAGAAAAATTCACAAAATTATTTCGCAAAACCGTAAAGTAAAGCTGCAAGAGATAACTTATATTATAAAGATATCGAGAAGAATGTTTTACACCATTTTGGTGTAACCATGAGAACACCATGGGAACCACGTTTGCTTACAGCGGACCAAAAACAACGTATTGATGATTTTGAGCAATGTCTGGAGCTGTTTAAGCCTAATAATAATGATTTTTTTCATGATAAAATAGGACTGTGCATGCTCACTCACGAGCTGGCAATAATCACTTGCTAACTGACAATGAATGAAACATGGATCCATCCCTACACTCCGGAGTTCAATCGACAGTCAAATGAGTGGACAGCAGCCAGTGAAAGCCGTCCAAAGCAACCAAAAACACAACCATCGGCAGGCAAGATTATGGCCCCTGTATTTTGGGAAGCGCATAGAATATTGTTCATCGATTATCTCGAGAAAGGTAAACCCATCAATAGCGAATATTACATAGCATTATTGGTGCGTTTTAAGGACGAGATCGCAAAAAAGGCTCATTTGGAGCCTCCAGAGTCAAATCGACAGTCGGATAAAGGGACAGCAGCCGGTGAAAACCGTCCAAAGCGACCAACAACACAACCATCGGCAGGCAAGATTAAGGACTCTGTATTTTGGGAAGCGCATGGAATATTGTTCATCGATTATCTCGAGAAAGGTAAACCCATGAATAACGCATATTACATAGCGTTATTGGTACGTTAAAAGGGCGAGATTGCAAAAAAAGGCTTCAAATGAACAAAAAAAGTGCTGTTTTACCAAGGCAATGTACCGTGTCACAAATCATTGACAACGATGGCTAAATTGCATGAATTACACTTCGAGTTGCTTCCTCATCCACCGTATTTTCCAGATCTGGCCCACAGCGACTATTTCCTGTTCTCAAACCTCAAAAAAATGCTCGCTGGAAAGAAATTTCAATTCAATGAAGAGGTAATTAAACTTGTAGAGATTTACCACTAAACACCAAAACGCTTTTTTTGAACTGCTCGACGCACGTTTCGCTAACCATGTTAGCATCATCAGGAGATGATTTAATCTAAGATTAAACCAGATTAAAACCAGATTAAAAAACCAGATTAAATCATCTCCTAATGATGTTAACATGGTTAACGGAACGTGCGTCGAGCAGTTCAAAAAAAGCGTTTTGGTGTTTAATGGTAAATCTCTACAAGTTTAGTGTTTCACACCAAAAGTTCCAATAGAAGAATTGAAGAGGTAATTGTCAAAACTGAACGCAAAGAGAAATCGTTCTATAAAAAAGGTGTAAAAATATTAGAAAAACGTTGGAATGAAGCGTTGGTATTGCTTTTCAAGGAGAATATATTAATGAATAAAGTTTTTTTTTGCAAAAAAATGGGTATTTTTTTGTCAGACCGGAGACCTATTGACCGATATGTTATTGCGACCCATTATTGCCTTTTCGGAAATGCAAAAGTACAATATATCGAAAATTCTTCCCACTTTCTACCATTTTTTATGCTTAATAAAAATTTTAGAGGACAGCTAAATCACACATTTTTTTTAAAGTACTCGCTGAAATTCCTCCTGTCAAAAGTGGTTTTTAAAACATCGGTATTGCGTCTGTCTATCTTATTTTATCATCCTGGTTTTTAAGTTAGTCTTTTTCGACTCCTACTTTTATTGCATGAGATTAACACCAGGAGAGGTTTTTTGAAAAGTTTTGGGGGCCTCAAGTTGACGCAGACAATGCCATACAGCGCCAAAAACGGAACGAACTTTTGCATTAACCCAATATATTGTAAATGTCGTAAGGTCAACAAGTAAGTACTATCTCCAGGTTCTGCACCAAACGCTATCAACTAGATAAGAGGTTTTTGATAACGCTTCGCCTCTTCGATTATTTTATGTTCTAAAGTTAACACAAACCCAATTTTATTTCACTAAATTTTACTGCACTGTAACATTTACCATTGGTGGAAAAGTAAAAATTGATCAATTACCTATAACAAAGGCAGGTAAAAAATGCATGATTGCATGTCAAAATCATGTAGTTTCCGTTTATGACAATAGATGATAATTTCATCAATGAACTATGATTATCATTCTAATGATAAAATCACTTACATTAATGATAAATTGATTCGTCAATTATTAGTATCGTATTCGTATTATCAGTATCGTCAATTATTCATGTGACAATAACAAAATGTGATGTGCAATTTCATATATACAGCTGCAATCAATAAAATAAATTATGTAACTATATTTTTTCTACCAACACCTGTTTAATAATACTTAAACCTTACTGGAAAAGTACAAGGAGATATATTAAAGAGAATAATATCTCATAACTTGTAAGGAAAATATCTTTTAAAATACGAGGATCTCTCGGAAATGTTCTAAAGCTAGGGAAATTGGTACGCATACAAATTTTTCAGTGATTTTTTTATTAAAATACTTTTTTTACAAGTAGTGGGTTTTTAAAGTGGGAGGGCGTAGAAGACAATAGTGTTGCTGAAGATTTTTTGGCTTTCCCCTTCCTCCTTTTTATTTTTCCTGCTATTAAAACCCTATACAGGAGGTAAATCAAGAAAATTAGTTAAACGAAAGAAACTGAACTGAAATAAAAAGGGTGTTTTGCTCTGAAAAATTGTTTACTGTGATAAATGCTGGAGGGGCGGCGCCCCAACGCCCTCCCTCACGAGCCACCACTGATCTAGATGTTGAATGAGTTTTGGTGTAGGTCACACAAAACATGTATATAATATTACTATATTGCTAGCAAGGTCTGGAGATCGGCGAAATCATTACGGTGCAGACATATATGCATCTGTTTCTCTCACTACTACTTTGAGTCTTATGCGCATGTCCCAGAATTGAGTATGCTTATAGACTTGCGTCAGTTTGCATATTTTTATGGTTTTGTGTCACTTTTATTTATCGCGACATTTGCGTACAAGGAATCGAGTAATTAAAAAAGACATAGAAGCAGACGTTTGCTGTCTTACTTACTCCGTGACATCTCCTCTTATAGAGATATATAAATAAATAAATAAATATATATATATATATATATATATATATATATATATATATATATATATATATACAAAACCAACTAGTTATGCAACCCAATATAATAAACAGACCTGATCACGCTTTTAGTATTTACCGAAACTCACGTGAGCTATAAATGTGGACAACCAACACGAAATCATTAATTTGGTAATGATTAACACGAAATCATTAATAACTGTAACAGACGTTTATTGTTTTTTTTTGTTTTTATAATTTTTCTCTTTAAAGCTAAAGTAAAAAAATGTTAAAATAATTCCACCGGAGTAGATGTCATGAAAGTAAAAAAGAAGAGAAACGCATGTCAGATTTTTATCGAAAATATTAATTGTTGATGAAATGCAAATACCGAAAATTATTTATTTTTAAATAATGAAATGTGTTTAAGAGGTGCTTTTAAAATATTTTTGTTGCTCAGGAAGCATAGAAACTAATAAAAAGCACGGTGAACAAATCTCGATGGCAGATTAGGGAAAAATTTTATAAAATATTTTTGGTGACAAATGTGTTGCCTATTTTTGTTATTTAGAGGGCACTAATGCAGTCACTAACTTTTAACAGGTTTAATAAATGATAAATACTAGACTAACTATTTAGAATAGTGTAGAGTAATTCGACTCTCCGGAGGACGCAGAACTCTACTTCTTTGGTTATATCTTAACTCTCTCTCTCCAATCGATACCCAATTCTTTCCTTTCGCCTTTCGGTCTCAACACCCTACTTCTCCTTTCGTTTCCTCGTCATTTGTGATGATTGTTAGTTGCCTGCCCTTCCGATACTAAAATTTAGAAATATAATAATATTTACTATCACATTTTGATATTCATTCATTCATTAAAAAAATAATTTTCATTAAAAATTCAATTCAGTCATTCGCCATTCCTAAATTTAAACAAATCACTAGTCACGTGGGTTACAGGATTAAATGAAGGCTCTGTAAATTACAACAAAGGAAATTAAACATATAACTGATAACTATTATTTAGTTAATAATTTATCATAACTATTTTAGTTTTAAATTTATTTAATGAATATTTTGGGATTCGCTATTTTAATAGTACTGGGGTTCTACTAGATGCGTGTATATAACACAATACATGTATGATTTGTATATATTTGAGTATGTATGTGTGTATAAAACAATGCAATACATGTATATTATTTTGTATTTTTATAATTCTTTCAAGCTATAAATACTTAACCACACTTTATAGTTTTATATTACTATCATTTGTTTTCTGCAAACATATTTTCTATACATTTATCAACAAAATATAAAAGAAAACGTTTGAATGTGATTAAAACATTTGACATATTACACAGCTCAAAGATTAACAGCCACCAATGATCTGTCACACGTCAAATTGTGGTTACGAAGAAGTAAATTAAATATTGCAAAAGTCAAGAAAACATACATAACCAGCTCTGAGTCGCATTTTATAGAGATTTTTAACATTTTTTCTTCACATTCCATTAGATCTGTAGGAAATATCGTTAGTCAGGAAGTGAACAAATTACCAACGCATAACAAAACTGGGTGTGTTAGAAATGTTTATAACTAGGGTTTCTTAAAACATTCAAAAATATGGAATCACACAAGTTTAGCCCTGCTAAAAGTGGACCAGGTACGCAGTTACCAATTTATTATTTATATTATTAAATGTTATCTTTTTTAAAGTAAGTATAACTGGAGATAATGAGGAACCCTATCCAAGTTTATCAGATTATCACGACTATGAACCCAATCTTGAGTTTGATGATTCAGAATTACACCAGAGTCCCAATTCAGGTTCAATTTCAGGTAAGTTTGAAATATAATATTTGACATAAATGACTAATAATACAAAAACTAAATCTAATAAAAAATAGCGATCTAGACTAAGATAAAAGAATGCAATGCTATTTAAAAAAAACTGTATACCATTTTTAGCCTAATAAACTGTACACAGTCAAGTTTTGCAGCTTATTTCTTCTAAAATTTAAGAACATGCCTTAATCAAAAAAAAACTTAAGGTATTTTGCATTTAATGCATTATATAGCATTGTTTACATCTATATGACATTGATAAAATATGTTTGTATCACCTTTACTTGTAGTTTGTATTGTTTCATGAAACAAAACAGCAACTGTTTATACTTAACTGACTTTATTAAGTTATTCCAATATAGTTTTATGTAAGACAGTGGCAGTTCCGTACAATACTTCATGTAAAATATTGTATACATCTTTAAAAAATCTGTTTATGTGAAATATCTTTTTTAGCTGATTTTATACATATTGAAGCAAATGGTGTAATGGCCATGGCATCCCCTGTTGCAGATTTTACAGATGACAACTATGAGGAAGAACTAGCAGAAGCATGTGAGGAAAATTTTGATAGTTTATTTACATCATCTTCCTATCCAGAAGTAGGGGTAAAAAATATGTTAAAGCATGTAGGTAGTAAATTCAAATTAATACTTTTTTATTTAGGTTAGTGATAGCAATGGTCATGAACAATTTGCAGAAATTGAAAAATATGGCATAGTTGATGTTAAAGGTGATGATTATTATGCTCGTAAGGTTATAGTGGTTTATGCCAATAGATTACCTCCAATTCCAGAAATTGATCATGGATTATTATTAAAGTAAAATATTATTGAAGGTGTTTTATTATCTCCTAAAATATATGTTATAATTACAGTTACTTGAAATACACTTTGGAATCTTATGTTAAACAGGACTATAGCCTGATATATTTTCATTACGGACTTACCAGCAAAAATAAGCCTTCTTTCACTTGGTTGGTACAGGCCTATAAAGCTTTTGATAGGAATTATAAGAAAAATTTAAAGGCTCTATATCTTGTCCACCCTACAAGTTTTTTAAAATTAGTGTCACAGGTTAGTGATGTGTTTTATTTGAATGATTACTTATACTAACTTATTGAATTAAGTTTTTGAGACCTTTGATAAGTGCCAAGTTTGGAAAAAAGCTGAACTACATACACAATCTGAATGATCTCAATGTAGTTGTGCCAATACACAAATTGGACATTCCACTAGAAGTTATAGAGTATATTTATAAACATAGTTTTTCTTGATTTTAAACAGTCATTGTTTCAGACATGATAGAAAACTAAATGGCAGTTCACCTATACTATCTGTTCCTGATGCTCAGCAAGAACCAATAATACCAACCCAACAATTTGGAGTAAGTTTGCAGTTCATAAAAGACAACTATAGTGTATCAATACCACCAGTTGTGAAGCATTGTGTGGAATATTTGGATCAACCTGATGGTATGTACATTCTTTTTTGTCATTAATTATAATAACCATCATTAAAAATATGAGAATAATTAATTAAATTAAAAAATCACTTGTCATAAATTTATTGATGCGCGTTTTGCTAACCATGTTAGCATTATCAATAAATGATTCAATCTGATGATGCTAACATGGTTAGCGAAACGCGCGTCATTAAATATATAACAAGTGATTTTGTCTTTAGTGCTTTTATCAAATCACTTCATTTAACTTCTCGACACGCGTTTTGCTAACCATGTTACTATCATTACAAAATGATTCAATCTGATAGTGGTAACATGGGTAACGAAACGCGCGTCGAGAAGTTTAAAACGAGTGATTTGTGTGACATTTGATGTCACACGTGTTGTGTGATAAGTGATTTTGAACTGTTTATTGTTTAGATGGTACATATATGGGGACTGGGGCACATTATGATATAAATATAATATTCTAATCCTCACCATTGTTAAATTTTTATTTAAAAAATAGTATTAAAAGTATTCTGTTATTAATTTCAGATAACTTTTAAGTGGCAAGTTATTTTGTCAGCCTCTTAGTGATAAATAATTACTAAAATAAAAAAAATGTACATCATACATAATACACATTTGTTTTTTAATTGAAAAAGCGTGCAATAACTCTAATTATATAATTTATTCAAAAAATATAAAAAAGCGAGTGACATTACAGAATCAATATACTTCAACATACTAAAAAAAAACATAAATTGAATATAGAATATTCATTACCGAGCGGTTTTAATTCAAGTTCGCATTATTAACTTCGAGAGCTGTATATTGAGTTGGTATGTATATTGATTTTTTGGATGTTGTCTTTTTTATTTTCTGAATAAATTATATAATTAAAGTTATTGCACGCTTCTTCAAATTAAAAAACAAATGTATATAATGTATGATGTACTTATTTATATTTTACTAATTATTTAATATTAGAGACTACATTAGATACTAGAGACTGAAAAAATAACTTGTAATTTAATAATTATCAGAAATTGATAACAGAATAAATTTAAACTAGTTTTGAAAAAAATAATTTAACATTGGTGAGAATTATAACCCCAACCTGTAAGTCTTAAAAAATTTTAATTGAAGCCTCGGGCGTACTTGAGATGGCGCCACCCCTTGACACAGTTCCCTTACAGGATTAGAATACTGTATATATTATCTTAGGGTACATATAGATTATTGGAAAAAGTATTTGATGTTTTAGATTGGAATATTATATTATACATTGATTTGTGCTCAATTTTTGTCCTGTATTTTCAAATCACTCTTAACATAAATTACTTGTTTAATAACTAATTTGTTATACCCTTTTGCTACTTCCTTGTTTGTATGTTACTATTCTGCTACTACTTCTAATATACTTACTTAATCCTTCCTCTTAATACTTAAAGGTGTCAAACATTTTCTAATATATCTAATGCAATCTCACAATTAAATATATAATAATACCTTCTTCAGTCATTTTCAAGATACTTCTAATGAAATTTAATAATTAGCTTTTGGATAATAGTTTGAATTAGAGTTGGTTTTATACACATTTAATATTCAAATTAAATTTTAGCCTTAGAAACCGAAGGTATTTTTCGAAGATCTGCTAGTGTCGCTAAGGTTCGAGCTTTAAAAGAACAAGCCAACGCTGGTAAAACTCCTTTGTTTGAAGATCCGCACGAGGCAGCATCCTTATTAAAGAAATTTCTCAGGGAATTAAAAGAGCCTTTACTTACATATGAACTATATGAAGAGATAATGCAGTTTCAAAGTAAAAGCATGTATTAAGGTGAACTAATATTGGAATAACTGTTGTTTGTCCTAGGTTGCAGCAAAGAAGATCAATTAAGACATGTTTCAATTTTGGTGATGGAAAAATTGCCAGAAGATAACTATAAAACTCTCAAATATATCATTGGATTTCTTTCCAGGGTAATGGAGAGGTCTGATCTCAATAAAATGAATGCACAAAATCTAGCAGTTGTATTTGGACCGAATTTAATATGGTCTGAATTAGTATCAATGTCTCTAGCTGCCATAGGGCCTATAAATATGTTTACACAGTTCTTACTCCTGCACCACAACGAAATCTTCATGATTTAGGAGCAAATTTGAGAGAGAAGCACTGTGATTCCGATATTATTTCATTTTGGCCAATTTTATGTGTTATTTTCAAGAACGTTATCGCGAATCATACAAATGTACAAATGGAACTATTTATTTTAAATAACACTACTGATACAATATGTAAGGCTTAACCATATAAGAAATAATTTTCTTGTTATAGTTATTCCATATATCCAACAAAGAATTTTACTCAACTATTTACATTTATTTTATGTTTTTTTTTTTTAATAAATTTAATGAACCATTCTATCCGATTCCGAGAGAAAAGAAACAAAAAATTATAGCAATTAAAAACCTTTATCGTTAGTGTTAAATATCAAAGTTTGAATTAAAAGCATTTTTGTCAAAGAGACCTATGTTTGTGACAGTGGAGGGTATGGCAAAAAGGGTACCCCAATTTGGGAGGGCTAAATAATAAACCAAGCAAAATACAGAAAAACCTTTTATTTTTGAAAATATCTTTTAAAAATCACGTTCACGACCAAAAACCATTCGGAACCTTTTTATCGCACCCCGTCTTGCCGGAAGTTAAAGCAGTTTCCCTGCGATAAGTCGTCAAGAAAGTAAAATAATTTAACCATTTCTATTATTTGTTTATTAATCACTAAGGCATTATTCAGTGAGCAAGCAGGATAGTGTATTGCCCTGGTATCTGCAGTATTATCTGTATGAAAACTCTGCTACAACCGCAGTTTGAAAAATACTTTGGTTATGTGCTATTAAATATTCTAATCTGATTTTCTGATGAAATATGCAGCTTTGTCTGCAAAATTGTGAAAATTGCTATTTCTGTTTTTGGTGTGCTGAAGGTGAAAAATATTTAGACAATTCTAAAACCAAAAATATTGCTGCTATTTCATAGACGCATCTTGTGCCCAAAACACCAGTCAGTAGTAGAATGGATCAAATTAATTTATTAAAAACAAACATTTTTAAAATTAAATTTCTTCCTCACAAAACTCCTATCTGAACAATTTTGATTTGTACAGCTATTCTCATCGTAATTAGATTTATGTTGCTCTAACATTTCCAACACTTCATAGGTAAAATGTCTTAGTTTTTTCCGGTAACTTTTTAATAGTCGAAATCAGTGCGTCCAATGATGAAAGTGGGTTTACAAAAAAGATGTTTTGTGGGTTGTGGTGGGATAAATAACTTCTAAACAATTTCACCTCCTTATTATGGTCCTCTTGAGCCTCTTTGTTAAACTGCCCCATGGAAACTATGAAGTTCCTGATGATGTCTCAGCCATGGATTAAAAATTTGTAAACAGTGGCAGGCATAGGAATACTATTCGTAAAACTTGTATGATTAATAGTTTTTTCTGCATATTGCCAATATTTCTTATTAATGCTGTAACGACTCTAAACATATCAGAACATTGTGAAACATTTTGATTAACTCAGCGTTAACTCCGGTGATTTCAGTTAAAGTGTCAACATGTTCGGAGATCTTACAGTATTACCATTATTCGTGGTACCAAAGGCGATTTGTCGACGATTAAACCGATGTTATCGTGAAATGTATCTTTAATTGATCTTTTCCTTTCCCCCACGATTTTGTTTTATCCTTCCCTATTACCTGTAATTATTTTTTTTTTTGGTAGTTTATACCAGATAACTTGTTTTCATTCCCGTAACCTTCAGTGGTAAAGAGAACTCGATATTAGCTTAACTTTCGCCAAGTAATCGGCAAACCTCGGAGACTAAAAAATCAGCAAATTCAGTTTACCTTCTTTCAGGGTGAACCTTTTTGTATTACATTATCATTCTCTGAAGAGTATTCTACTAAACAGTGAAATAGAGAGCGCTCAACTTGCCGGAATAAAAAGCAAAATTTGTTTTTGTTAAGAGTGAATTATAAAATTGCTGAATTTAGTTAACTTACCTATGTGACACTTTAATACAGTTACCCTAATGTTAGTAAGTACAGGGTTTGTCCAATAAGAATCGAGACTGAGGTGATAATAAACCTTTTATTGAAGAAATATGTAAAATAACTTAATAATTTTCAAAATATAACCCTCCTTCATTAATACACTGCTCGCTGCCAGCGTTTCTTTCCAGTCTTCATACGCCCCCTGAATGTCGGCAACTGCAAGGCTATTCAAGCATTCCGGCGAAGCCTTTTACACTGCCTCAATCGTCCCGAAACAATGTTCTTTCAGGCTCTTCTTGATCCGATGAAACAAAAAATTGTCGGGGGGAGCTACATCTGGACTATAAGGTGGTTGAGACTGCGTTACCACGTTGTGTTTGGCCAGTGTCTCCCTCACAATTAGCGACGTGTGACTGGGCGCGTTGTCATGATGGCGTATCCAGGAATCGGCGATCTCTCTTCCTTTTCCTAGGTTACCTGACATCAGCCACCTCCGATATCACTTATAAAAACCATCGTTCACCCCTCCCCCTTGGCAGGAATAAATCAGCCCTAATATTTATTGGACTAACCCTTACCTGTAGTATAAACTTTCCATACTTGGACCAATTTTTACTGATTAACTGGGAGCCACACTATCTAGCAGGCTTGAAATGATTGTAAGCCAATATAGAAGAGTCTCGACGACTCGAATGATCATTATGATCATTATTCTTAGTTCAGTTGCATGATTACCATTCCTATTCGAAATCTGACCTTTTTGGAGACCTATCTGAAATTTTTCGTATTTTGATTTTCAAGTAATCTACCCCAAGAGGGTGGCCAACGCGTTTATCACCTCCATGCAAATTTAAATAGATTTTAGAACACAACATGGTATTGTTACAGTACTTCATACAGAACCAGTATTTGTAGAAACTGGATTTACAGGTGGACACAGAAAGAGATTAAGAACGGAGAATTTGATTATCACAGGAAGTAATATCATGCAGAAAATAATTTCAAATATAACTATGTTGACGTGTATGGAAAGTATATTGTTTTTTTTTGCTTACATAATTGAAATTTGTAATGACCAGATTTAGCCCTACTCTAGATCACTAATTGCAAAGCGGAAATTCTATTGATGCTGATTGCTATTAATCCAGAATATCCCGATTATTGCTAAACAGGAAAGTCTGTATTTCCTCAATATCCTTACTGCTTTTCTTCAGAAATTTGAAACAACGATTTTGTGCCATTCTAGTCCCAATCTTTTGAAAGTAATTGGAGGAGGTTCTACATCCACCCAATGTACTGATTGGCATGTCTTTTTTATAACAATTTTGTTGTGAAAAAGAAATGCCTGTTCATACGGTACCCTTGTTTCAGGATTTGACTTTAATTGTCTTATAATTTAATGAGACAATAAGAACTAAAAACATTAGCCATTATTTCTTACACAATTTGGTATAAGCAAATTATTTTAAAAAAGTAACCTTCATTTTTGCGTCCCTACTCATGAATCATTCTGTATAGATATATTTAAGGCAAGAATAATAAGTATTTACACAATAAAATTGTGATAGAAATATTTACAATATACTATTCCTTTTAAAAAGGTATCAAATGTATTTCATTGTTAGGCTTATACAAATTCTAAAGAATAAACCACATACGAAGACTTATAGATGACATGTTTTAGAATGTATAGATAAAAAAAATATATATCATTAGCCATTTTATATTGGAAAAAAACTGTAGAAGTTTAACTCACTTTTGTATGGAACTTTTTACCATTCAAATTTGAGGCTAACTTGTTGAAGCTGTAGTCAAAATACCAAAGAAAAAATATATATATTCTTTACACAAGTAAATGTTAGAATTTTTTTTGGTGAAATTGTATCAGCATTTGTTAAAAATTTAATTCAGTATTAACATTGCTTTCTTATTTAATAATATATTTTTTTTACTTTTAAGTATGTTTATTTTTAATAATGTGTTGTACAATCAAGTATTAACAAATAAAAAAATAATTATGTATATTTACACTTCACCCTATCTGTTATAAAATCATCCCCTATTCTAAAATCAAGTCCCACAACCAAAATTTTATTATCTATAACTTATGGTTAACATTGGAATCTTCAGTTTGACTGACTGAATTGCCTAATTGATTCTGTATCTTATCAACCTTAAAAATAATCAAAAATAAATTTAATATAAAGACTATAATTTAATTATCATACTGTAGAAAACCACCATGAATCTGGTTGAAACATTACTCTGTGCAGCAAAGACATGCTACTTGCTGGAGATATAAGATGCAAGTGCAAATGATCTACCGTATTAAAAGGTGGAAGATGAAATCCCATCCTTAAATCATTTATATCACCTCCTTCTTGTTCAATCACTTTTTTACCTTCGCATATCATATTTTCCACTAAAACAAGTTGTCTGGACAACAACAAAAATAAATTACTTAATCTATATACATACATAAACCTCCATGATCACTTGTGCTTAAACTATTTACATTTTTTAGATGTTCTTTTGGCACTGACAGATAATGATGTTCGGCAGCAGGCTTTATATCTTTAAATATAATTAAATCGTCAGATTCGTATTTAATTGTTGCTGACGCCCTTTTATCGACGATTTTACAAAATATACAATTTTTTGACATCTAATGATCAAAAAGAATACATTGTTTGTGCGTAAAATATTCTAATTACTATTAAACTTACTTTATAAAACACTGTTTTCGACCAAATAGAAGATGTCTTATTTCCAAATTGTTTAAAAAACATGAATTTGAACTGTTAAATAAACATGTATGAAAGATATATATTAAGATATTAACCATCAGCTGTTTATTTGACACCTAGTAACATTTTTTTTAGATAAATACCAATTTAAAAATAGAAATTTCATTGGCAATGGTTGATCAAAATTACCTTTCACAGTGTCTTCAACCTAGAAATATATAATTGAAAAGATTTTAGAAATTTTAATTTCAAAAAATTATTCCATAAAGAATATTATTCATATTTTTGATATGAAACATATATTATCTTTAAGACGTAACCAATCACCTTATTTTTTATTATATATTTACTCCTTTATTTTCATATGTCAAAATTCTTATAACTCTGTCGGCAAATATACGTCGAACGACCAAGATCACCTTCAAGAATTCAAAAAAAGCTCATAAACTACGCATTTTCTGTATATCCAAAGAAAAGAAATTGAAAGTTTAGTAAACTCATCACTGAAAATCGTTATATATGTTATACGAAATGCAGCCATTTACCGCATTTATGGTAAACAGCCTTTAACCTCAAAACTTTAGGTCATTCTACATTTTGTTAAATTTTTTAGAGTGTAGAAAGTTCTCGGTCTTATGTTGATGATCTGTATTCTCAAGATTCGAATAAATGCTTAAACTCTATTATTTGTATAAAACACTCAGTAATTGGATCAAACAGGCAAAAAGGAAGTGTTATAGCCCAAGGTATCGTTCCAAGATTAATATATCTACTCAAAGACAAAAATATGAAGAACGTGGTTAGAGTGGAGGCAGTTATAACCTTAGGTTCCCTTTCAAAAGGCACAGCAGATCATATAGAACTTCTAATAAATTCTGGTGTAGTTCAAAGCCTTCTGGAGCTTTTAGATGAAGATGATCCACAATTAATTGATGCTTGTCTTTGTTGTTTAAGAACCTTAGCGAGCCAGGACCATCACACAATTAATTCAAAGTTTACTCATAAAAATATTCAAAAGTTGCTCTCTTTTGGTAAGTAAAAATAAACATTCTGTGTAAAAAGTACCTGGAATTGTTGAATAAAACAAAATAAATAATTCATCAAAATTTATTTTGTCGCCTTCAAAATACGCTTCATTGAGTGCAATACTGCATTGAGTAACTTAATTGAGGTATGGCCTTCAGCTCCAAATTCAGAATTTTCCTTTACGGCCTCATTTGACACAAAATGCCTTCCTTGAAGTATTTAGCCCTAGCTTCGGGAAAAACACGCGGGGCCATATCAGGCGAGTATAGTGCTTGGTCCATGCTATTTGTTGACCCAAGAAATTCCGGGTACTTTTTATACAGAATGTATAATTGTTTTGTGTACTTTACCCTGAATGATATTTGCAGTTGGACCTGCAGAATCTCTTTTAAGACAATCATGTATACCTACAATTCTAAATGCATCATGTAAAACTGCAAATGAACAAAATATGTTGTGCTCAGTTGGAGCTCCAACAATATTAGGTAAGAGTGCAGAAGTGTGTAGAAATTTATCGTAAGATAAATATTTCAGCTTCATTATTATCTCTGGACCAACCATCAATTGGAACTCCGGTATGTGTATGTTTAGCATCAATGTGTTTTAATAACCCTAATGTTGCCAAAGAAATAGTAAATACTGCTTATAAAGATAATAAAATTCCCTCATATTTATCCTCTATGGTATCTAGAGAAAAACCAACAGAATTACAACTAGAAGCTGCCAGGTAAAGATGTAAAATATCAGAGTGCTTCATATGATAATTTTTATAATTTTAGGTGTTTAACAAATATACATAGAGCTGGTGCTTTATCAGCTCACGATCCTATAATAACTTTTAAGGCCTTGGCTTGTTTAGTTCGACTGTGTCAGGTATGATTCTTGGAAATCACTGATAAACTTTATATATTTCATACATTTGATGTCTTTTAGTTTGAGCATTTAGAGTCTCACAGAGTGCTAGCAGCTGAAACTTTAGCATATTTAACAGAAGGTGACAGTAACTTGCAGCAAATAGCTGCCATAAGTAATCAGTTAGTGAATGCTTTAGTGGATTTATTAGAGAAATCTAGTATTGCAGCTAAAACTGCTGCATTTAGGTAAGTTAACAATAAATGT
Organism: Cosmopolites sordidus; assembly: GCA_031761425.1. Taxonomy (NCBI): domain Eukaryota; kingdom Metazoa; phylum Arthropoda; class Insecta; order Coleoptera; family Curculionidae; genus Cosmopolites; species Cosmopolites sordidus. Next base: position 32,439 of record JARFXV010001488.1, on the reverse strand, counting down.
GTTTTTAAGTTATTTTTGTTATAATTATAGAGCTTTTGCTTCTCTTGGTGCTAATGATGAAGATATAAGGAAGCGCATCATAGATACAAAATGTCTTATGGAAAGAGTAGTGGAAGGTTTGGCTGATGACAACAAAGAAGTAAATTTAGCAGCAGTTCGATGTTTACATTCACTTAGTAGATCAGTACAACAGTTAAGAACTACTTTTCAAGATCACTCTGTTTGGGAACCACTAATGACTTTACTCACAGGTAAAGGACTTGACTCTATTTGGAAAATAATCAGAAAGTCAATTACTTTTTCAGAGGATCCCAGTCCAGAATTACTTTTGGCTGCTTCCTCTACCCTTTGTAATCTATTACTAGAATTTTCACCGGCTAAAGAACCAATACTGCAGCAAGGTAAATCGGTTTGAACTATCAGTTAAATATTTTACGTTTAGTTGTTTGTTTTTCAAGGTGCAATTCAGCTTTTAGCAACCCTCACTTCCTCTGTTGATTCAGCCCTCAGGCTAAATGGAGTATGGGCTCTGATGAATTTGGCATTTCAAGCAGAACAAAGGGTTAAAAGTCAAATATTGACTACTTTGGGGACTGATCAGATATTCAGGTAAGACTAAAAATGAAAAAAAAAATACTTTAATAGTATTAGCGTGATGTCAATTATAATTAATATGTGTATATAAAAAAGTTACATATTAGTGATGTGAGAATACATATCCATAATAGTCGTGAATCTGAACATTAAAAGGATCCGTATATTCCAGAATCAATCTATAAATTCGAATACGGATTCGGAACCGCAATTGAAGACATCGAAACTGTATGCAGAACGGCCAACGGTGGTACTCTTTCTTATTTATGAACTATGCGGCCGACGGTGTTTTAGGTTGTGTAGCGTGCTGCCATTTTTTATTGCGATCGTATCATTGTATCGTTTAGTCGGTACTCGCAACAGTACGGTTTAATTATTTTAGTAAGTCTACGTCGGTAGCGTAAAGTAAGGTGTAAAATTGAGTTTATCTGATAATTTTAATATGGCTCCTATACAAAAATCGATTGTTTGGTCATTTTTTGAAAAATCGCCAGATACACTTTTTGCTATATGTAAAATATGTAGCAATAAATTAAAGTACTTTACCAGCACAGGAAATTTAAAACTACACATTACAAGAAAACATGCAATCTAGTATAACGAGCATCTGAGGAAAGAACATCCTTCGGAAAACGCTAATCAGATTCAGGAAACACTAAACCAGAACACACCTTAGTCACACCATGAAATCGGATGTTTCCATACTTGCAAATGAAGTTGGAATATTATCAGTAATTCATCAATCAGTGATGATATGCTTTCCCGATTGACTACTTCTGGAGTTTCGACTTCTTCAAACCAAATTACAAAGCACAGGCATCATAAGCTATTTGGTGGAAAATACTCAAATGTGTTGTTAGAAGACCAGAAACAAAATATGCAATTTAAGCATTTTAAAGCTCGTGAATGATTTTCAATTGATGTCTATTGTAGAAAATTCAGGATTTTTGGAATATAGCAAAACCTTAAATCCAGCTTATCAACTTCATAGTAGAAATATATTGATGAACAATCTTCTGACAACAAAATAGTTAAAAGAAGTTGCAAAATTAAAATATATACTGCGTGAAGCAACATATGATATCTATCACTAACTTGCCATTTTGACCATGATATGATGTTACATTCACCAGTACTAAGTGTACGCACAGGACAAAATATTGCAACTGATATATCCATCATTTTAGCAGAATGGGATCTTGATGCCATTACAGTACATTTACACAAATACATACATTGAATCTAATATCCAAAGAGGCCCTTAAACGAGGAAGTCCAGAACTGAAATCATTAATAACAAAATGCAAAAACCGAGTGACCTATTTCAAATACAGTGCCTTAGCTACCAGAAAATTGAAAGAATGGCAAGAATATATGGGAGAGCCTATTCTTAAAATCAAACAAGCCATAGATGCAAGATGAAATTCAATCTTAATAATGTTGGAAAGGCTTTTATTAATAAAAAAATGCTTTATCAGTCGCAATTGCCAATTTACCAAAGGCTTCAGATTTTATAGACGCTTCGGGTCGGAATATAATATCAGAATGTGTGCCACTAATAAAACCGCTAGAATTAATGACAACTGAACTGTTAGGGGAAAAGTATGTTACAATGTCCACAGTCATGCCATTAATTAGAGGACTGCAGCTTAATGTACGGAATTTGATACCAGAAAAAGACATGGGTATATGGTTACAATCCAAACTATTGGAAACCATTTCAAAGCGTTTAAGCATATTGGAATCTAATTAAATTGTTGCCAAAAGTACATTTCTTGACCCACGTTTTAAGAAAGCCGCATTTGGTCTGGAACAAAATGCTAACAATGCACAAATGTGGTTATTGGATGAAATTGCTGCTAAAGTTTCTATTTTTTTTTTATTTCTATAATGGAATTATTGGAATATTGTTTCTAGAATGGAATAACTGACACCCACTTCGAGGAATATAAATCTGGGAATTCTGAACCATCAGAGAATTTCGAATCAAGCAGTAAATTGTCACTATGGTCATATTTTAAAGAAAAGGTGAAAATTATTAAACCAAACACTACGACTGCCAGACTGCCACCCTCTCCGTTCGACAATATTCCCCATTGAGATCGCCAAAGTAATCCAATGAAGTTTTGGAAAAGGCATACATTTATGATAGCCGAATTATGGAAATTATATGGCAAGTATGCTTGTGTACCCGCCACGTCAGTGCCAAGCGAAATACTATTTTCTAAAGCTGGTCAGTTAGCAAAGCTCAGGCAAAATAGACTATCTCCAAAAAATGCGCATATGATTTTTTTTTTGATTAGCTGTTTATAATGTTGTTATTTATATTTTCTAGTTATTCGTTCTAACCAACCAAAGAGTGGTATGTTTATTTTTTTTTTGTTATTATCAAACCAGAGGAGGATTTTATTTTTTATTTAATTGTTATAACCTAAAAATATTTTATTTAACTGTTTTTGCTATTTAACTAAATAGTATGTTTAATTTATATTTCTTATCTTTAAACTATATTTGGTATTTTTTTAATAGAAATGTTTGTTATTTTTCATACTGGTTATAGAACGCCTATGGTGTGGTAAGATACGTATGTAACGAATCCAAATTCTTAACGCCACAGTCATCAAAGGGATATTTGGATACATATCTATTTGTATCCCTTCCTTTTTTTGGTTACCTAGCCTATTTATTTAAGATTTAACATATGGATACTTATCTAGTTAATGAATATGAATATCTCTTTTTACAACACTATTATGTATAACTCCTTCTTCTTTAGTAAAAGGCGAAAGATTTATTCGCTCTGACGGGCATCCAGAGTATATCTATAACTCCATATTTTACAACTTTCTTCGTGTCCTTCCAAAAATTCACGAACAGCGACGGACTGTGAGGAACAAATTGAGCACAGGCCTTCCGTTTGTTTAAATCCTTTATCAAAATTTCATAAATCATGCCTTTGGTCATATTTAATTCTTTCGCAATCCAACTCAGTCGAATTCGCATCGTAGGCGATCATTTCACGTACTTTTTGTACCAACTCATCGCGATTTTTGTTTTTTGGCCGGCCTGGCTTTTGGACTGGCAACTGTTGGACACCGGCAGTTAGACTCTTCAGTGGAAGCGGACAACACTTAAAAAAGCCAAATGAGATTTTGGCGAAACGTCGTGACTCTTCACAGAATGAACGGATCGACACCCGGAATGATTTAGAAACATTATCTACCATCCGTGATAATATTAGAAGATGTGGATCAGACCTTGACGTGGTAAAGGAGTTTGAGTAAGGTAATGAAGTTTTGAGTTATGCCGTCTGGAGTCTATGCTCCTGGGATGGTCACCTCTGGCGGACAGATCAAGGCAGAGGCCTCAGACTAACATAATACAAAATCTGCCAACCCGCATTGGACCAGCGTTGCAGATTACAGTCCATACCTTCAACATGGTATTTCAGTATGTTTCAAAATGACAGTACAACCTCAAACACAGCCCTCATTCACTCGAGGTACGGAAAATGGCCGATGTGGCGGAATTGGATTCCTCATCAATCGAAAGCTGAATGACAGTGTAGTAAAATTTGAATTTACAGCTGACCGACTAGCCCAATGTGTCATTCAGCTGAATAAAAAGTTTAGGGTTCAAATCGTTCAAGCTTATACACCAATTGTTATATATTTTAAATATTATGTTGTATAAAAAAAATAATTTGCAATATAATAGGCCCACAATATATCCACACTTTGCTCTTCCATTCTTTTAATGTTCACAAAGGTTTATTAAAGGCTTTTTCACAATTTAACAATAAGCACACTAAATACCATTATATTTCACTATAAGATGTTCCAATAGGTACTTCGGGATTAGCGTCGGTTTTCCTCGACTCATCCTAGTCATTTTATATCTCCTATGTGTCATCTAGAGACCCGGCAATTTAATTATAAATCGTTTTACGACGGAAGAACGAATTAAAAGTAATGCAGAATTTTGAAAGAACAATTGCTAACGGCAAATGCTAATTGCGAACGCTCCCACAATATGTTAAGAAATTTTTATGGCCCCAATTGCATAATATGCATCTTATAGTCCTTTCAACAAGATGGCGCCACGTGTCATACGGCGAGGAGGTAAACTTTTGATTTGTTACGGACGCGTTTTCCGGGCCGCATCATTTCTCTAAATTGTGATATTCGGTGGCCTACAAGGGAATGCGATCTAACACCCCTACACCTCGACTTTTTCCTGTGGAACTTCCTCGAAGTCTGTTATATTCCAACAATACCTAGGACGATTACCGACCTGAAGCAAAACGTGGGTAAGGTTATTAGTGAAATTGAACCGCCAAATTGTTATTGACAATTTTACGCAAAGAATGACTATCTGTAGAAACAGCCGAGACGGAGATTTGGAGAGTATTATTTTTAAAACATAACCATGGCTCTACTTTTTACCCTTAAACGTAAAAAAAAAGACAGGGCACCTCCTGTCTGTAAACCTGGGTATTATTTCAAGGCTGGCCATTTTTTTCATTCTGTTAACGCACTCAAATAATGCATGCTAATGTTCGAAGCCTTCAACTTGATATATCTATCATAAAATTGTTGAAAAAACAACTCGGTAGGAAAACAAAAAATCGCAACTTTATGGAAAATTAAGATATCGTAACTTTAAGAACGGCAAATTTTACGCAAACGTTAACAATGCGGCTTTCAGAAAAAAGGATTTCGTTTTATTTAATTAATATTAAATGCTTAAGTTTGAACAGGTAAATCAGGCAATAAATCAGGTATTAAGCATTAGTATTAACACATTTTATCAAAAATATTTCTTTTTACACACTAAATAATTTAAAACTTCTATTTGTTAACTCTGATGTTACAAACTAAATTATACATTGTTAAACAAAATTACTTTTCCTTAAGCAAGACTATTCTATTCTACATAACGTACCCACACATAAGACGATGTTCTTCACAGACCACTTTTTGACACTTCACTCAGCAGTACTGCATTTTCCTATCTTTATTGACTTTACAAAAATAACATCGGTTTATCTTCTTTAATTTATCTGTTCCTAACGCTGGGTTACCAACCTCGTCCTCCAAAGACAATATTTCTTTGATGCCCCTAGCTAAAGATTTGTGCAATCCGGGCTTCGTTGCGTGTTCTTGTAAATGCAGTTTTATAAGTGAAAGAGTCAGTTCTTTCAAAAACTGTCTTCTAATTTTATTTTCATTTTCAGAAAATTATATAAAATGTACCTCGCAGTGCCCATTGAACCATTGCTTTTGAATGACTCCGGAATCTAGCGCTTATTTTTTCGTAATGTGCCTACTATTGATAAATTGAATTATTACTTTATTCTATTACAAATCTCAACCAAAGTGAACCAATTGTCACATGTAATATTTCTATCAGTGTTATGAATTGGTTCACTCAATTTACGCATATACTAGGAAGGCACACTCTCACATCGCTCTGCCGGCACTTTTCCAATGTACAGAATGGTGTTGTACATATATAAAATTTTCTCGTCGTGCATGGAAACTATTTTTATTCCATACCACGCCAGTTTGGATTTGATGTAAACACGTGCTGAGAAACGCGAAACTCTAACAATTGCTCATCAGTGGTCAAAAACGGACTTGGAGTATAATTGTTTTGGCAGTTCTTTATGAAGATGTTCCAAATTTCACGAATTGGTGCAAGTACGTCTTTTGCGCGTCTTGCAGACCGTGTAGCTTTGTCATCGACAAGTAGCTTTGCCATAGACAACTAATAAATTCGAATCGTCTTTTCGAATCACTTTGTACAGCTTTGAACCGAACTCGTGAGACCAAATCTCCGATTGATTTACTCGGTTATTATTTTGCACACCGCAAAAGTATAGAAGGCCTATAAATGCCTTCAATTCGTTCAAAGTAACGATTTGAAACATTGCACAATAACCTTTACCTTTGTTTGTTACTTATTGTTGAATTTCAGCATTAGTGTTTTTCAAAATTATATCCAAAGGTGAATAATGCGCCCCAGAACTATAAAGGTGTACGTGAAGAGGAAGCTGCACCAATGGCTTTAGATAAAATAATGGTAATACTTAACCTGCGAATTGGGGTTCTGGCGCGGTGAGACCCCATTTTTGCTTGTCCTTGCCGTAGATAAATTTTCGGTGTCTGCTTCCTTCTCCAGTCTCCGGTTCATCCTCGCCTTCATTTTCATTCTCTAATTTCACTGTCCTCTTCAACGGCATCGACTTCTTCACTGTCTTCGCGTCCAAAATACAAAACTTCTTCGCGTTGGCGAAGTATGCGCGCCACCTGGGCAGGCACCAGGTTCTCCATTTTGTTCTAATACTGAGAAAAATGTATGTAATATTTTTTTTTTCAAAAATCACTCACCTCCGGGTTTCGTGTACACCGTTTGCCGTGTATATTAAAGGTGGGTATTTCGTGTCCGTTCCGGATTTGACTTTCTTGTAGTAACTGTTCAGAAGGAACTGAGAACTTCAACCTTGGGTATCAGTTAGTTCCCTTTCTTACATTACTTTTTTTAGGTAGGGGTAACAGTTCTGTTCATTCGGTTCTTAGAAAATTATTAACCGAAACCGTTTCAGATCGGACCCAAAATACCAATGTTTACAGACAAAGAGTTAATAAAATAAGCAATCATGTTATTTTTCTAAAATTATTGGTTTTTATTTAAATAGGAAATCTCGAATTACCTACTGGGATACCTTCTAGAACATAGTTTATGTTAAGTTATTGTCAGTAGATGGCAATGATTTTAAAATTTGAAAAACCTACATTACTTATGGGTACACCTAATATTTAGATTGTTAGCTGATTCAGACCCTCGAGTACTAATGAAAACGCTTGGACTTCTTCGAAATCTCGTATCACCAAGAGCTCATACTGACACAATGATGGCATTACACGGGCCTCAAATTATGCAAGGTGTTGTGCTTGTTCTGGAGGGGTCACATTCTCCAGAGGTAACAGAAATATTGATAATATTGAATCTAACATTCACCGCTATTTACTTTAGATTAAAGAACAAGCACTATTGATACTGTCTAATATAGCTGATGGAGAACGGGCCAAAGATCACATTATATCAAACGATGATGTACTTAAGAAGCTTGTAGGTTATATGACGCATCACGCCCCTTGTTTACAGGTGAATAGTATAAAGAAGATATAATATAGTAGATTGATTGTACACGTTTATGGGTTTCAGGAATCTGCGGTATTTTGTATCGGTAACTTGTCGAGAAAAGGGGAACCAGGTGCTATCGAACGACAAAATAAATTAAGGGATTTAAGTGTTGTTAATATTTTACAACAGTTAATGGGGACTTCAGACACCATACTCTTTAACAGGTAGGTACTTATCAAAAATAAAACGTTCGGAAATTAATTACTTTTTTCTTTGGATGATAATTTTTTCAACTATGAAATATCAATATTCAAAATTAAGCACTTTTCCGCAAAGATTCACGGTAACCAATTTCGATCTCGTTTAAAATATTGAAGCTCCGTCGACTAAAAAATCTTGCGGTGAACGGAAAAAATGAAAGTTAGCGATATGCGATAGAAGTTCAATCACATTGAATTCTTGGAGCTTTTCCTTTGTCTTGCAGAATGCAATTTGCCCTTGTTGAAGAGGTGTTAATTCGATAAAGGAAGTGTTTATCTTGCAAATTTTAAATGGCCTTTCAACAGGTTATCCTACTATTTTTCTTTTATTGAAAATTATCTTGTATATCATTATCATTATCGAATATCCCTTATACCTTACCTTAGTATTGAGATTTTAGTTTTTGTTTGTCTATTTCCATCCTTTTCTATCCATTGCTTTTGTTCTTACATCGTCATTCCTTTTGATTTGAGAATTGCGACTACTTCCTGGTTCCAGCGTTTCTTGGACCTACCTCGCCTCGTTCGCCCATCCAGCCTCCCATACTGTTTCACCGGACTGTCCTCTTTCATATTTACTAAGTGACCATACTAATCTAGTTGTATTTCTGTGATCTCCACGGTTCCACTTCCAATCTAGTTCAAACATCTAAATTTCTCAATGTTGATATTCTATTATAAATATAAAGATCATTTTTATGTATGTCTCTTATATTTTTATTTCTTATCTTATTTTTATCTCTATTTTTCGCTCGTTTGCCTGTTATTTTTATTAATATATCAATTTTTTGTATTTAAATCAATAATTTATTTAAACAAAACGAGACATCATTAAGGTTCCCGTCTAATGTTTGTTATGGTGACATTTGGTACATTAAATTACGACTAAGGTATAAAAAGGAGATTACTTTCCGAACGATTCAATACACAGTTGAACCGCCAAAAGATTACCCATGCGTCATCAATTTTATCCATATGAATCAAATCAAAACTTATTAGTCAAATTAGTGCTAACTTTCTTAATGCACATGGTAGACGCCTTGAAAGACGGGCATTTATATGTATGATTTAAATCCATGATACATTTATTTGCATATATTTTAACATGAAATGATAAAACGTCAAGTTATAAATCTATATTTTAACGTAAAATTTCGAGTGTGTGTGTGTCATGAAATTGTAAAGTTTTATGTCATAGATCGAACGGAAAATTTTGTAGGTTAAAATTATACGGACAATTTCAAGTTATCAGGAAATTTTAGGGAAGTAGCCAATGAATAAAATTGTTTTGTTATTGGTCAAAACAATGAATGAAACTACTTTGGTATTGGTCAAAATCATTATTTTATCTACTCTGTAAACATTATTGTCAAGACCGATTTTTATATGATGAATATGTTGGTAAGCTGTGGGAATATACAGGTCTTTAAACAGTTGCCTTACACATTTATTACAAACACATCATATGTTAACATATTGTACAAGGTGTTTCAAAATTTCATTTTACTTCCTTTGGGTAAGTCTGTTGTTTTGATCTTTGCATCTACTTGTTTCAGGAGAAGAAATAACTGGATTATGTTCTTTTCTTAGTAGAATTCACAGTTTTTCTTGATATTTTTAATGCGCTGTTGCAACTCTCTAAAGAATATAATATGATAATGCAAAATGAGTAAAAAATAATCAAATTCGATATTCTTTACCTCTTGAATGATTAAAAGAGGCTCTAAAGGTCCCCCATACCTTTTTTCCATTTCGAAATACTCATAAACATTGAGCACGAATTGTTGGGTTTGGGATTTCACTTGTTTCCCGACATTATCTGAAATCACTCAAAATGTTAAATCAAATGTAGATACCTTAAAAGTTCGCACTTCTATATTCCGTTATTATTTATTTGAAACGGTTATTTATCTTTCAGTATGGTGTCTTGGTCGGTAGAGAAAAAGAACATATTGAGACAATGTCTATGATATAGGCAATTGATAACGCACGGGTAATCTTTCAGTGGTTCAACTGTAACATTTATTTGATCCAAAAAGTTATTATATTTTCCTTACAGAGTTAAATCTACATTAGGCAACTTTACAGATGTTTAAGATTCTCCGACGTCTACAATTTTTTTTATTAATAGATTATTTTAGAAAGGAAAACAAAAGACTTTAGAAGAATATCCCACGGATTAGTATTTCATTCTGAAAAGCGGAAGGAATGTGATAGACTGACTATGCGACATTAAGTAATTGTTTTTTTTTTATAGAAGTATATCCAAATTGTACAAAAAATAAGAATGATGTCGGTTTTATGCGGACGGTTTTAATGACAAAAATCGTTTTAATATTTGTAATTCTAAACAAAATTCATCTAGTCACTCCAAGTGAAAATAATATTTATTAAGCAGATAATGGTAAGCAAGGGGCGTGACCATGGTGTTTTTATTTTCCTTATGTAGGTTCAATTCAAAGCTGTTTTGTGTTTTTAATTCACTATAAATTAGATTTGTTATATGAATTATTTTAAAATCTTTATTTTTACTTTAAGTGACAATTAATTGTAACTGCAATATTCCTGTTATGTCAGGAAATAAAAAAACATTGATTTTATAGGTAATATTTAACAATTTCCTTTGAACAGTAGAAAAATATAATAATATAACTTATTATATAAAAAATACTGTTTTTAATTGATATTAATTCAGTTTAAATTTAACAAGTTTGGTCTGTAAGCAAGACATGTTTTTTTTTAATAAATATGTTATATCGAATTTACAGGATCTTTCAATACGAAGTTTTTTGCGTTAACTTTTTTTTTATACTATGAAAATAGTCTTTTGAAAAAAATATTGTTGTCTAAGTGTAAACAGAAGCCATATGAAGTGCGGAAAATCTAAAAACGATTATCGAATTACCATTATATTCTCAAAAATATTTGGTTTTATTTGTGATCAGAGGATGTGTACTTTTTCGAAGATGATATTGTCAATGTTTCAAAAGGGTCACCATTAGTAAAGCAGCAAGAGATATTTGAATTATATTATTTTCAAAACATAAATGCACTCTTTGACAACATTGACCCTGGAATATTTGCCAGATTGTTCACTTTGACTGATATTTCAATCTACTCCTCTGTGTTCTCGCCTGGGGTTAGGGGGAGACTCTTACAAGATTGTCCTAATTCTCTTACACACTGGTCTTAATCTACAGACTTTAAAATTTTATTATACAATGACCTTTCATATCATATGATGACCTAGATCAGTCTACTATCGTTTATATTTACTAGGTTTTTTTAGGTTAAATTAGCGTTGTTTTTTAGTATGCCTCTGCCGTTCCCGCTTTCCTGCGGTCCCTAGAGCTGTCAAATATTCTGCTCTTAGAATAGCGCTGAGTGCTTTTAAGTCCGGTACTATATGCAGTCTACAGTGCCTAGTCGCTATTGAACTCCTAAGCTTTCGCAGATTTATATTTTACGCTGCAGCCCGAGCAGGCACCTCTTCGATCTCACTATCTTACATTAGACTTCACAAGCCGTGTAAACATGCTCATGCTAATCGTGATCCAAGAACAAGAGGTTCAACTTGGGGTCTTCGTGATTTGCTATTAAATCCGAACGCCCTCTTTTCCTTGTGCTAATTCTGCTGATTATATTCTACTTTTTGATGCGACTCTTCATTTTGACAACAGTTCCCTTCCCCAATATCTTTTCAGTCATTGTTCCGCAATACTCAGTCTGAGTATCCCTCCTATTGCTCGTTGTTCGCGGATAGATTTAAATCATCAGTGGGGTCGAAGCAGCGTTTTAGAGAACCTTCAATTGACTCTTTGTACTGACTCTCTTTCTCTTAGAGTCCTAGACAACTCTCCAACTTCACATCTTCTGTATACTAGGATTTATGATCCGCTATATCCCCTTTCATCGAAGCCCTTTTCCGTCATATTTGGATCCCGAACATTGTAAGAATCCCTGGCAGTGACACTGCTAATTATCTAACCAAAAGGGCAACACTTGAAACTAATTATTCTATTCAATATAATAGTAATTATTTCCCCATCTTGCAAACAAAAATTCGTGATCTGATACAGGTTAAGCGGGGATCTACTGGAGGTTGTCAACACCGTTATTGGGTGGAGCATGAATACATTTTCCTTGTTTTTGAATATTTTTAATATCCTCCATAGGCCCGTTATACAACTTTTCATTCATACCTGGTACCTAGATAGGGCCTATATGGGTCACGGATGGTTTAGCGCAATCTGACTGTTGCGGGCGTTCACTAAAGGATTGCGTGAGCTTCATTGCTGCCTACATCCGACATGGCCGAAGTATACATGGTCCTACATATACTTAAGCGTTCATTCCTTGGGCTGCCTTCAAAGTGTTGACTTCGACCCCGACTGATAACGGCTTAAGGGGGTATTCTAGTGTAGAGGCATGAATTTGAGGTGTTTTTTCTGGTGCTATAAATAAAAAACAAAAAATATGTTTGCTATCCATTTTTTGACCAGGCGTTTATTAATGTTTTAAGAATACAAAAAAAAAGTCAAAAAATACAAAACTGAAAATGTTATATGTTGTTGAAGTGGGGGGTACAAAAAAATGGCGCGCCAAACTTGTCACGATTACAAGCTTTCTAATGATTTGAAACAAAAAAATAAATAAGATTATTAATTTAGATAAATGCTGCTATCGTACTAAGAAAAAGTGGAAAAAAAATTTTTTTTTGCTAAATTACGGGGGTCCGAAAAAATGATACATTTTTTAAAATTTTGTTATACTTTTCTGAATTTTTTAAAAACAGTAAAACTTTTTATTTTGTTTTAATAATAGTTAGTGCGATAGAGACATGTATTGAGAAGACTCATACCAAATTTCAAGTAAATCGGTTCAGTAGAACTTGAGAAATCATGCCAAACGTTTTGAAAAATGTAGTTCCGAGAAAAACGCGTTTAAAGTTTCGGGTAAAATTACGCCCGGTGTCAACCATAAAATAACATTTTTTATTTACATTTCTTCAATCCGCGATTCTTGCTCCATACATGGGGCCTTCCTCTACTTCAAAAAAAGCATTTTCCGCATTTCTTTCTTCTAAACGAGCAGTTCGGGCTTCCTTTGAGGCGTTAGAAGTTCGGATTTCTAAACGATTAATCTGGGCATTATCTCGTTTGGTGGCGAACGCATAAGCTTCTGGACCAATGTCCATCCCCATAAGACATCATTTTTAAAATAGGAATGAAGCCTTCATTAAATATGGAAACTGCAATAAAAGTTGCAATTTCTATTATGTGTGTGCCGTCAAGTATATGTTTTGGCGCAAAAGTCCAAATTAATGAATTCAGGGACTCATTATTCTGGGTCTCAGAACCTAAGCATCGAACCAATAAATCCTCTGACGATAAACTCTCGTAGATCGGATTTATAATTTCTAATACGTTGTCAGACAGAGGCGGGTTTTCGTGGTCAAATTCTTCAGATGTACCTTCATGTACAGCTTTTTGCAATTTACACCACCTTTCTGGACCAGGTGGGCAATACAAATGTTGCGGATTTTCATTTGTAGAACTATTATGATAGGAGGTAGCCCAAATTGCATTTTCCGGATGCCGGCCGAATCCGGATGCCGGCGAATCGCTAATCCATAATATAAAGACAGTTTATCACTTTATCGGTTAATTTCCCTGGACCTTTTCCGCCAATTCCTTTGTCTTTATTTTCGTTTTTTGCTTTCCATAATCTTGCACTCATTCTTTTTTGTACATAGTATAGGTATTTACGACCGAAGGGGACCGCAGGTAGACAGATGATCCATAACGTCTTTTGTTCGATTCGTTCCAGCCGAGCCAGTATTGAAGTCGTGTCACTAAAATAGCTATATCTCTGGAAATAATTAAAATTTTGACTAATCCTTTTGAGGACATATTCTTGAAAGGTTAAGCTTTGAAGATATAAAAAAAAACTATTTTTTCAAATTTCTACACTAGAATACCCCCTTAAGGTCAAAAACCGGTATCGGGAGACACTTCCTGACGGCTTAATGGCGGCTGAAGGAATGAGCAATTTTTGCGTGGAGCACGGATGACTTTACTTTTTCTTGTTTTTGAATATTTTCAAACTATAGCCAGTTAAAACAGTTTTGTGACATTACCTTCAGTCTCTAAGTCAAAACGAATTAAGCTAAATAGAGTGATTAGCAGCTGCCACTTTATTCATTCATTCATTCATATCTTATGAAAAGAAATTCCCCTCCATTCGATGTTTACTGTGCTGCTTATTAGTCTCTCACTTGTTAATATCTTGCCAACCATTCTCGTCTTTGTCGAAGATATGGAGTCGCGGGTTCTATTAGACATATTTTTCAAAACACTCCATGTAAAGGTCTCTTCAATTTCCTCCAGGAGATTGGTACAATTGTATAATGAAATATAGTGGATATAGCGTCCACCCATTACTTTTTTTCTTTGTGTTCTGTCTCTATTGCATCTACTTTAATGAATTGAAACAACTTTTGTTGTTCATGTGTTACCCTATCTGTAGCAAGTGTTCATATAATATATGTATGTATATATATATATATATATATATATATATATATATATATATATATATATATATATATATATATATATCATCATATATATCATCATATATATCATCATCATCAACCTGTGTCGATCCACTGCAGGATGAAGGCCTCTTCAACATGCTTCCAAATTTCACGGTCCTGGGCTTTCCTCTGTCACTCGGGTCCTATATACTTAACGATGTCATCAGTCTATCGAGCTTTCGATCTTCTGCGTAGACGTTTGCGATCAAGCGGTATCCACTCCAGGATTGCCTTGGTCCATCTGTCGTCCCATCAACTCGCTATATGGCCTGCCCATCTCCATTTTAATTGATTCCCTCTTCCAATGATGTCACACATTCTCGTTTGTTCCTTGATCTATGCGCAGGGCTTTCTATCTCCTCTTGTAATGCCAAGCATACATCTTTTCATTCCCCTTTGTGCTACCCGAAGTTGATTGATTGCGATGTCAGTGTCCAGGTTTCACTTCCGAATGTCATAACGGGTAGGACGCACTGATCGAAGATTTTTCTTTTCAGGCAAAGTGGGAGTCTGCTCTTAAACACCATGTTGAGCCTGCCAAATGCCTACCAGCCACATTTAACACGCCGTTCCACCTCCCGGGCTGTATACCCCCTCCATTGAAATCCTCTGCCCAAAATATATAAAGTGGGCCACAATCTCCAAATCCCTTCCTAAAACTAAAACTCTCCTGTCCTCAGCGAATTTATTGAACATAATCTGGCTCTTTTTCAGTTTTATTTTTAAGCCAAATAGTTCGCCAATCCTTTGCGGTTCTTGTATGCGACTTTGCAGCTCCTCTGGGCCTTGTGAAAGGAGAACATCATCTGCAAATCTCAGATGATTTAAGTTTGAACCATTGATCTTTTACACCATCCTGTTCCCAATCCAGTTTACGGAACATGAAGTATTCCAGTTACGGAATACTTCTTCAAGGCAAGCCGAGAAAAGAATAGGCGATATTGCGTCACCCTGCCATACACCTCGTTCTATATTAATTCCCACTTCAAGGTCATCAAGGTGAATTGTCGCTGTAGCTCCATCATATATTGATCCTAGTAGGTTTACATATGCTTTGTCTATCCCCTAGCTAAGCAGTGCATCCATTACGGCATGCTTTAAGATGGAGTCAAATGCTTTTTCGTAGTTGATAAAAGCCAAACAAAGTGGCACGGTGTATTCGTTGTGTCTTTCTATGGCCTGCTGTACAACCTGGATGTAATCCATTGTAGTGAATCCACTTCTGTCATTCAGTTTTCTTAATATACTTTTTTAGATATTATCTTACTGAAAACTTTGTACATTACTGATAGGACGTAGCTTATTCGTCGGTAGTTCTTTAAATCTTCCTGTGCTCCTTTTATATGTAAAAGGATATATTATATATATATATATATATATATATATATATATATATATATATATATATATATATATATATATATATATATATATATATATATATATATATATGTATATATACCAGGTGTCCCATTAAGGATGGATCGCGGTCGTATCTTGACAACTATTATATCCTACAGCTTTGGGGAAAAAAAATTGTACTAAAAATGATCATGAGAAAATCACCAAAAATATTTGTAAGCTTCTAAAACGACCGCAAGAGGGCGTGACGAGCTAAACATTCTTAAAAACCTTTTTTTTTGTGTATTTTCAAGTGTTAACCGAGTAAGAAAAATTCTCAGTTATAATTAGCAAACTGTCTCCTACAACTTTGTTTTACATTTTGTCGTAATTTCACAAATAGAGGGGAGGGGGGGGAGTTTTACCTATTGAGATAAAAAGTCGTCTAATGTCCGTTTGCCTTAACCGATTTTCCTCACTTTGGATTAATTTAAAAGGCAATTGCGGGGACAATCAGATAATCTGGGAAATAAATTATTTAGTTTATAAATGAAACCGCGAGGTGGCGTTACATTCAACAATAGTTTTTTTGATGTTTTGTTCAGTTTTTTCAAATGGAATGGTACAGCTTTTATTACATGGCTAGAAAGGTAATTTAAAGAGGAATCATCCAGTGAAAACCCGAAATCGATATCTCTGACATGTCAAGAGATATTTCGATTTTTCTGAAAAAATCAGCTATTATTTCACTACTACCTGCATTAAGTTAAAAAAATATTAACCTAATGTTTGCCTTCCTTCACACTTTACCCAGGCTTAGGACTGGTCCAAATTCTTCATGCCATATTAATTTGGAGCGTGTTTAAAGGCCAAAAATACACACAAAAAAATGATTTTTAAAAATGTTTAGCTCGTCACGCCCTTTTGCGATCGTTTTACAAGCTTAAAAATATTTTTGGTGAATTTCTCATGATCATTTTTAGTACAATTTTTTTTCCCCCAAAGCTGTGGGATAAATAATTTTCAAGATACGGCCGCGATCCATCCTTAATGGATGGTATATATATATATATATATATATATATATATATATATATATATATATATATATATATATATATATATATATATATATATATATATATATTATATATATATATATTTATATATATGTATTTATGTATGTATGTATGTATGTATGTATGTATGTATGTATGTATGTATGTATGTATGTATGTATGTATGTATGTATGTATGTATGTATGTATGTATGTATGTATGTATGTATGTATGTATGTATGTATGTATGTATGTATGTATGTATGTATGTATGTATGTATGTATATGTCTATGTATATGTATATGTATATGTATATGTATATGTATATGTATATGTATATGTATATGTATATGTATATGTATATGTATATGTATATGTATATGTATATATAGATATATAGCTTCTGTCACTAAATAATCCCTAGAGCTTTTTTCTAGCCTCCTATTAATAAATTGCAACATTGGAATAAAATATATTTTTACAAATAAACATTTTGTATAAATCAAAATATTAAAAATTTCTTATTGAAAGATCTTAAATCATACTTTCCAATGAACACTAGAAAATATAAACATACAATTTAACAGAAAAATGTTTTTAATTGATATTATCCAACTTCAACGTTATCTAGATTTAAAAATGACCAAAATTAATCTTTCTTTTTAAATAAAGCAGTGGTGGCTCGTTGGTTTTTAAAGTGGGATGGCGTAGAAGAAAATAGTGCTGCTGATTTTTTTTCTTTCCCCTTCCTCCTTTTTGTGCTATTGAAATCCTATACATGAGGTGAATCTGTGGTGTTTTGCTCTGAAAAACTGTTTACTGTGATAAATACCGGAGGGGCGGCGCCCCAACGCCCTCCCTCACGAGCCGCCACTGAAATAAAGATATTTAGAGCTATTACTTTGCCATTCAAGAATGGTGGGTCTTTTCAAATTGAATGAAATTTGAATTGAATGTACTACATTGCCTCTTGCTCTACATTTTTATATTTACATTTTTAATACAATGCAATAAATGGTAAAGTTGTAAGTGGTAAAAATTTATAGTATTTGTGATTTAAAGAAAATTTTTGTTTCCCATTTTCACAATATACACTGTTTTTTCTAAATTATTACATTTTTCTGATCAGAAAAACTTCCAACGAATAGGTATTACACACAAAATGTCTACGTGACATTAGATAACTATATAGATATCTATGGTGCAAACAAAAATTAAAAGTGGCTGCTCAAAAATTGAGGTCGATTTTCCCACTAATTTTTTAACTTTCCCAAATTTTTTAAACATATTAAAAATTAATTTTTTTTATTTGGTTCATACAATAGAGTAATATATAAAGAATATTCATGCCAAATTTTAAGTAAATCGGTCGACTAGAACTTGAGATATGTCAACCGCATCGAAAAAAGTAGTTTCGAGAAAAACGCGTTTAAAGTTTTACGTCAGGCAGTGTAACTGTAGATGCGTACGAATAACTTACATTCTCTTAATCAGCCATCCATACATATGGCCTTCTACTTCATATTGCTGATTTTCAGCGTATAATGAAAAAAAGGAGAGATAGTTATTCATCTTCAGGTAACTGCAGCCTTCAGTCGCCTATTGTTGTATAACTTTAACAATAATTCGAATTTTGAAAAAATCCTTGTAGGAAGAAATACTTGTAGGATGAATATCTAAACTATCGAAGTATGGAAAAATTTTTTTTTCAAATTTCTAGACTAGAATACCCCCTTAAGTGGATACCAATTGCAACTGCCATATTCCTATTATGTGGGGAAATAAAACTAATGTTTTTTTTTTCAATAAATTAGGATTTTATTGGTAACATATAATACTTTCCTGTGAACAATAGAAAATATAATATCACAAAATTTAACAAAGAAATATTATTTTCAAAAGAGATTAACTCAGTTCAGATTTAAGAAGCTTGGAAACTTAAATAAATTATTACTTTGAAAAACTTCGTTAAATATTTTGAAATTTTTATAGGCTTTAAATAAAATATATCTAGACTGCGAAAAAGAGAATATTCAAAGAATAATATATTCACGGAAAATGCATGTATATAACCTGACTGTAAAGTGATGAGTAATAAAAACAAGGCAAAGTATGCAAAAATGCTACTAAAATCATTTGAAATGACTGCTGAGCATGCAAAGACATGAAAAAAAAACAATATCGGATGTGTATGAGTTTCCAAGCTTATCCATTAATTAATACCAAATGACTAGTTTTTACTTTTATAACTTATAACTTTTCCTCATCGTCAAAATGACTAACAAAAAGAAAGAATCGTTAAAAGTGACCCTCCAAATCGGGCCGCAGCATAGTCTTTCCCCTGTATTGATTTTTGGTCGTTTCGTCCTTCGCTTTAGGAAACGGTTTTGCCTTTATCCTGCATATCAGACAAGAATCGTTCGATTCGCTGAATCTCACGCAATTTGAATGAAAACTATGACCACAACCCCAAACGTATATGCTCAAGCTAGCTTGAAGTTCTTTACGATAAGAGAGAGATTTCTGGCAGAGGTTGCAGGTTAGGTTCGAGACAAAAACGCCTTTACCATTAGAATGTAAAGTTTTTGCTAATTCTGAAAATTATAACTTATCAGACTGCAATATAAATACAGGGACCGTCACCCGAAGTGTTACCAATTAAAAATACTGTAGTTTTGTCAATTATGAATATTTTTAGACAATGTTGAAAATACATTAAATTTCAATAAGACTTCAATGTGTTCAAACTATCATTTATTTTTGGCATTGAATTCAAGTCTGGTGAATATAGAGGCCACTGTTGCGAAGAAATGAAATGAGGAACGTGATTTTGTAAAAATTGTTGTGTCAAATTAGCTTTATGGGATGGGTCAGAGTCTTGTATAAATGTCCAATGGTTGGAACGAAATTGTTTGTGTCCAAGGCATCAACGCATCGTTTAACACCTTTTATAGTACACTTTCTGGTTCACCTTAACGCCCTGATCGATAAAAATGAGCGGAGAGCGGCGACCATTTGCAGTTACAAGCACCTCAAACCATCGCAGAAGCAGACGCTTGTTTACGCATAGCAATTCGGTGGTCCAAATTGTCGCTGGACTTGTCCTTCAACCACTCACGATCGTTTTATTTGCTTACGCATTGCTCAACAGTTACAATATTCTCATCAGAAAACACCATATTTTCGAGTTCGTCACTTGCATGCATGCTTTTCAATGCCTTTGATCGTTGAAATCTTGTTGCCTTTTGTGCCGATGTTAAATCTTTCGAACCATTTCTAGTAATGTTGCGGTTTTCTTGTGGCCACCTCCATGGCGTTTTGCAATGCTACCAGTATCGTAACATTTAATGGTTCGATACACAAACATTTTATTAACATGTAAATGCTGTAGCTCACGAACAATAACAAGTCGCGATTTTTCCTGCTAAATTACAAAACAATCACACTATTACGTTTGAATTCCATTACCAATATTTTTTTTTCAATTACGACATACACATATACTTTCGTACACTTGTAAACAATATTATAAACTAGTCTGTCAAATTTTGAGAGCGTGAAGTTTGTAACACTTCGAGTGACGGACCCTGTATTTGACTTTGATAGTTTAATACTTACTGTAATGAAGATCTTTATCTAACACCTTTAAACTAGTTTTGATTAGGTCGATGTCATATTTGTAGTCATTCAATATGCCTTGCACCAAAAGCTTTACGTCTCCATAATGGGCATTTGAGACCAGGTCTAAAAGTTGGTCAGGAGGTACATGCGGAGCTGCAGCGTGAAGTAGCTGTCTCAAAGAGGTATTTTTTATGCTCCTCTGCAATAAAAATAAATGTATTTAGTTTGATGAATAAAATATAACTTTTAGTCACCTTGCTTTGTAAAAGGGTAAGCCACAATTTTTGAGCTCCTTCGGGGTCGATATGCTCTGCTCCTCTCACACATAATGCTACAGCTTCGTCTATAAGATCATTTACTATTAGAATACTCAACGCTTCCAACCATTCTCCTGATTGTTCTAGAAGTAACGATGTAGCTGCATGGACCTGTTTAATCGATATTTACGTTTATATAATCGATATATTATTTCACGCGTGATATATACTAGTTAAAAAATTAAAAGATATATAAATTGAATTTAAGAGTATATTGCTTATTCAATCGCTAATATGCAAAGGAAAATCCGGCAATAAATCGTAGAACATAAATGGAGTACTAAGAGCAGAACCAACATACAAAAGGATGACCGACTAAAAGATGGCGAGATATCTTAACAGAAACTGAATAGAAAACCTACAAACAGGGGAAATCCTAATCAAATGAAGAACAATATAATAAATAATATAAAACAAAAACATACATTGAAACTATATATAAAAATTCTTCCAAATATACGATGATAATAGGCGACTTCAACGAGAATATGGATTTGGAAAATGAAACGAATGGGGAGACATAGTCAATTTTTTACAAATAAATAAAGTTATAATATGAACAATTTTTTCAAAAAACAGATCAACTGGGGGATAGGCGTAGAGAAGCTCTGATAAATATAATAAAATAACAGAATATCATTTAATAGCATAAGATGTATCAGTGAACAGAAGGCCAAAAGAGCAATAAAAAGCCAAAAATAGTGAAAAAACGTTTAAGCTTGGGAAAAAAATAATCTCTTTCAAGGAGGGGAAAAACGAACAGAGCAAAAATACTGATGGAAGTAGAAAAATATATATCGCTCTACACAACAAAATCCTTCCAAATGAATGCCAAAGTTAGAAAAGAGAATATACATAATGAGGATATACTTAAAATAACCGTTGGCGAAATTTACAAGGTCCTCAGAAAGATCAACAGAGCTGCCGGATCGGATCGTATAATACGAAGGTTGCAATTTAAGTATCCAGAATATTAAAAACATTTATCATTGATAATGGTTTTATTGTTTTTCAAAATATTCTCCTCGATGATCGATACACTTTTGCATACGTTTGAACCAATTTTCATATCACTTTTTCCATTCCGATTGAGGTATGTCCAAAACTTGCATTTTGAACGCATCAACCGCTTCTAGCATTGAAAATCGTTGATCACAGTTTATTCTTCACAGACGGGAACAAAAAGAAATTATTGGGTGCCAAATTAGGAATGTACGACAGATGACCCATCAATTCGATGTTTTGACCGGTCAAATATTGAATTGTTCGGTCCGATGTGTGAGAGCTCGCGCTGTCATGAAGAATTATCCTGCGTCGCTGGTTGTTTTTTCTTATATCTTCAAAGACTTCTGGCAAACAAATGATTGTGTACCATTCTACAATTTTCTGGTGTCACTGTAGTCACATACCAATTTATCGCAATAAAACAGGTGACCATTTGCTTCGAAGTCCTTCTTGCGAGAAACAACTTTTGTTGAGTTTGGCTCATTTTGAGAGATTCATACAGTCGAGTACTGTTTACTTTCGGGCTCATACGCATAGATCCAAGATCACCTGTGTAGATTTTATACAGGTCTTTTAACCCACCACTATTGTATTTTTTGAGAATTTCTTTGCACCAATTGACACGAGTCTTTTTTGAGCGAGAATGTCAAATTATATTGAATCCAACACTCACAAATCTTTTTTACGGCTAAATGTTCATGTAAGATCTTGTGTATGTTTGTCATACTAATGACAATATCGATTTTTTTTCTTGTATAGGGTTGTCTTAGAAACAGTATTTGATATCTAAAAATAAAATGAAAATATACAAAATCACGATAAGACCAATGCTAACCTAAAAAAGAAAAGGTAAAAAACAAACGACATAGAAATGAAAGTATTAGGATTGATTTAAGGCATAGAGAAGATGTAACTGGGTGGATTAAAACAAAAAAGAAAGACCTAAAATCAACACGTAAAAAAATTTGGGGCCCCATAGAGTCGCGAACATTCTTCAGAACAATAAACCATACAAAAAGAAGACCGACTAAAAGATGGCGAGATATCTAACAGAAACTGAATAGAAAACATACAAACAGGGGAAATCCTAATCAAATGAAGAACAACATAATAAATAATCCAAAACAAAAACATACATTGAAAATTATCCTGTCTAATCGACTGATTTTCTTAAATTAACAGGGCCATCATCTCAATAATTAGCCATCTGCATTGTTGACTATAAGCTGTTCTACTTCCTAATATATAGTTTAATATTATATATATATATATATATATATATAATATATATATATATATATATATATATATATATATATATATATATATATATATATATATATATAGCATTATTTATATTTAAATCTAAGAAAACCCACAAACTTTACCCACAGACTTTAGTTCACACTTTACCTTACCCTGAAGCACTGGAATATCCTCAAAATATTGTCTTTAAGGCTACCTACTTCTTCCATCATCTTCCAATGACTATCGGCCCTCCTAAAGAGGCTCGAACCAGTCAAATGTAACTGCAAGTGATGGTGCACTAACACCCAATGCTATTTTCGTTATTTAATTTGCATTTTATCAAAATTATAATAAAGCATTTTTCTTTATAATCCTTCAGTTGGTACGATTTTGATGGATTTATTTGTTGTTAAAATGTTTTATAGATGACCATGTGAATGGAAAGCTTCTGCCATTCACTTTAGTGTGTTTTTAATTAGGTAATCCATGAACAACATCTGAGGAGCATCCGACTTTATTCTTTTAACATTCAGTATTAGCAGGCATGTGCTTTTCTGCGGCTGAAGAAACCTATTCTAAAGGAGATGAAGCGACCACATGGGGGATATTCGGTCAGGATGGTATGTATCTGTTTCTAGGCATCGATCCTTGATACTGATAAACTAGTTGTCTCTATTGTGTTCTCTTGGAAGTACTCATCTTCCAGTGACAACTAGCTTAAACGTCATGGAGAGCATCGTTTTATTGAGGTAGCCTGAGGTCATTCATATAATATACAGTGTTCTAGGCAATGATCGTCCAGCTTGCCGAAGGTAGACGCTCTCTTCCCACGGGAACTTCTGTCGACAAACTTTTCGCCCCACTGAAAACCTCTTTATTTGATTTTGTTATGGTATCATCTTATCCCCACTATTAACGTCATTAATGACGTTGCTGTGTGCTCTCAAAAACCCTTAGGTGTCTCCTGTAGGGTACCCATAATTCATAAACGTAAGTAAGCAAAGGCATGATCACAGATCAATACACGGCCACCTTTACCCTCAAGGACAGGTATGGTTTCTGAAAATTCTATGGTGAACTCTATGTGCTCTAGAAGCAAGGCTAATTTTGTTGCAGATTTTCGAATCCAGATCTGCCCTAGAATTAACGAGACTGCCCAAGTAGCAAAAAAATTCTACAGATACAAGTGGGGAGAGTCAGATACATAAATATTGTTTGTGTGAGGGAATGAATTGTCATGAACAAGTGGTAATAATTATAGTGTTATTTATTATATGTAGTTAATCTTTAGGCCTAAGCCTTCAAGATATATGTATATATTTCAGGTATATGTATTAAGAGTTTGTTGAAGCATAACAGGATCGTAAGCTATTAAGGCACAGTCATCCCTACACATGAGTTCTGTGAAGTAGCATGTTCGGGTTTGGGCTGTAAGGCAGGACAGATTGACGAGGTCTCCATTATTCCTGAGAAACATTATAATACACACAAAGTTGAATACACATTATAATACACAAAAATTGAATTGGTTTTAATTTGAATTTGGGTTTTACAGTATAGTTGCCAACTCAATAAGTTGGTCACCTGTTTCACCAGATATATAATTGTATATTTTTCTTTTTTTGGGTTTTTCGCCTCGATCTAAAACTCAAAAAATATCTGCTCTTATGTAAATAAAGAATCACTAGGTAAAAAACAAAAAAGCAAACGGAGACAAAATCCTCAGTGATTATTTTCTGTAATAAATTTGCCTAACGAACAAAATTTTAAAAATATAAAAATGTTCTAAAATAAATACAAACTTTTGAACGTTAACGTTTCGGGAGGTTTTTTCCCCCGTTTTCAAAAGGAATCTAAAAAAAATAAATTATATTAATTTCTATATATAACGCAAAGATAGGAAGTAAATATATTTTTTTTTGTATGTCAATGATACTTACATTGACAATAATAGTTTTTAACGGCAGTAACATACTACCAAAAAAATATATAGGTGAGGTTTACTATGGGATTTACGAACGTGAATTTACAGATCTATAAAGATCACCACTTTACATCACATTAGCCGGTCGCGTTGGTGCGGCGGTAAGAGCGCCTGCTTTGCCGAATCCGCGCTGGAGCGATAGCTGGTTCGATTCCAGCGCTCGGATGGTTATTTTTCTTTCTTCTGTCCGTTTATCATTCCTAAATATTTGTGATTGTTTCTAGGCAAGAGGGTAAAATCCGACTACGAATTACCCCTCAGTCACGCCAGTTAAAGGCTGGGTAAGGCCGGATGCCTTCTGAGAAGTGTTCTACGTTGGTCACTCGCCAGTCGGTAGGTTTCCTGATAGACTTATGGGTAGGCACATAACCAAGGGTTTATAGCCCGAGGGGGGTGCTGGCCTGGGTTTGTCGGAAGCTGATGACCGTGGTTCGGAACCCACGTTAAGCTGTAGGTCCAGTCGCTAAATAGCCTAGTTGCTGATGCCTCTCTAACCCAAACACTTTACTTTACTTTTAGACTAAAATTGACCAAATAAGACGTAATTATTCCTCTTTAGATGAGCTTTTGAAAAAAATGTTCAGTTCGCCATTTTTATTTTTTTTCTTATATTTAAAAACACTTTACTTTACTTTACCCAAACACTTTACTTTACTTTACACCACATTATAGTAAACCACCTCATTTCTAGGGTCTACCAAAAATACACAAAACTAATATACCACTTTGCCCGATAGTAGTATAAAATATAACAAAGTCATATATTAAAAAGATTTTTTAGATAAAAAATATAAACATTAAAATTACAAACCAAAACTTGATGGTTAGTTTATTTACTAATGTACCAGTTGATAAATCACTTTTAATAATTAGAAAGAGATTAGAACATGGCACAACGTTAAAAGACTAAACATAAATACAATTTTGGAATTATTAACTCTGCTTAAAAACCACATATTTTCAATTAGAAAATGATTATTATCAACACAATTTCGGAATGGCAATGGGTTCTTCTCTTTCTCCTTCGATGAGTAATATCTTTATGGAGGAACGCGAGAATGACATATTAAGTAAATCTCTTAAAAAGCCAATAATATGGCTTAGATATGTTGATGATATTTTTGCTTTATAGCAACATAGCATTGATGATCTAAATATTTTTTTACAAGATATAAATTCTCCAGAGCCTACAATTAAGTTTACTTTAGAGATGGAGAGGGAGAATAAATTGCCATTCCTCGACACTTTAATGTTAAAACAAAACAACACATTAAACACTACAGGACAGAAAACCGACAAACAGATAGGTATCTCAATTTATTTTTCAATCACTCAAAATAGGAGTAGTTAAAAGTTTATATGAGAGAGCAAAACTTGCTTGTGATTGATGATGACCGACATTTAAAACAGAAAAAAAATAGATCTATATTAACAAAAACCTAACGAAACAACAAATAACAGAATACCAAAAATATGGTTTATAAAATTCCCTGCGAATGTGGCAAATTTTATATAGGTGAGACATCTAGACCGTTAGATGTTAGAATAAAAGAACATAAAAACATTCTTAGAAAGGGCGATTTTAATAAATCTAGAATTTATCAACACACATGGGAATCGGGACATAAATACAATTGGAATAATTCCAAAACGGTATCAAAAGAATCGGTAGCAAAATAATACAAAAGATTAAAAGAAACCTCTATAATTAATTTAAATGAAAATAACTGTATTGCTATGCCTTCGGTAGATTTAAATTCAATATGGTTCCCGATTCTAAAGAATACAATTAAAAACATTTAAGTATTTCAATACACAATCAGTACAGTAAACAATCACACAGTAAACCTCACCTATATATGTTTTTTGGCAGTATGTCAATCATTAAAAACTATTATTGTCAATGTAAATATCATTGACATACACAAAAAATATATTTACTTCCTATCTTTGCATTATATATAGATATTAATATAATTTATTTTTAGATTCGTTTTGAAAACGGGGGCAAAAGACCTCCCGAAACGTTAACGTTCAAAAGTTAGTATTTATTTTAAAACATTTTTATATTTTTAAAATTTTGTTTGTTAGGCAAATTTATTACAGAAAAGAATCAATGAGAAATTTGTCTCCGTTTGGTTTTTTGTTTTTTTACCCAGTGATTCTTTATTTACATAAGAACAGATATTTTTGATATTTTTCAAGTCATAGATCGTGGCGAAAAACCCAAAAAAAAGAAAAAAAATATATGAACATGCCACAATCATTCAGACATTATATAATTGTCTAGCCATTGCAAATTGTGACCTTATAAGTTGGTAATACTCACCTCATATTTTTTCGTGATTTCTAAAGCTTCCTCTATCCTACACATACAAATTGACACATAATCACAAACACTACTCTTATCTTTGATACACAGCTGTTCCAAATAATGTTCTGCTATGCCGTGCGGCAATTTAATATCGTTTGAAACTAAACCATTTAAAAATTTAAATAGCAAATTGTTATCGTCCCCCAGAATATCGCACAAAGTTTCTATCAAGTCTGAAAAATGTTCTATCACTAAATCCGTCGTTTTTTCACTGTTTACTTCTAACATTTCCTTAAAGTTCACTAAAAACTGTTCTTGGATGCATCTCTCAGGCACCTGAATATAACTAACTATATAAGTGAAAACTTCGTGTTTTCTTACTGGGTCTTTTAAATAACATTGCAATATAGTGGCGTAGTTTTTTTCTACTTCGTACAGATACTCCGCGACACGATAACAGTTCGATTTCAATGCCATTTCTAGCAGTTCGCCGGTATAAAAGTATTTTAATTTTTTGGCTTGAAGAAGATCCAACCAAGCCTGCTCTTTCTCGGCATGATCCCTAACGCTCAAAGTGTTTCGTGTTAGATTGGTTAATGTTTTTATTACCGAATTTAGCGTAGTTTCATCTATGGTCAAACTGTCCGATATTACCATACGTGATATAAAACATGCCAAATTGATCACTTGGCTGTCCTAAAAAAAACAATGTCTCATTAATAAAGAAAAAATAATCAAGAATGCGTACAGAAAATTCAGGAGGTGTCACTATCTGCATTAATATATGGATCAGTCTTTGTCGTTGGAGAAGACCCATTTCTCCAGAAAATTCTGCCTCAGTAAATGCCAATTCTACGACGTTTAAACATTCCCTTGTATTATACCTGGAAAATGTCAATAATATTATTAAAATGTATTAACTGCATTTGAGAGGGTGGCTGAGTGATGAGAGCAGAAAGCAGAGCAAGACCACCACTATGGGTGGATAACATAAGAATCGAATACCATAACAAACGAATCCCTTCTAGTTCCGCTGAATGCATAGTATAACCTTCTTCAGATGTAAACTGGCTTTTACGCTTTATAAAGGGGCATCTTCATGCTTATACCATGAATTCTTATGCTTAACAATATACACAATCTATTTTTCACCACCAGTAATCAATCGCTTTAAAAATGTATCGATTTCGTTACCCGTCAATAGAGAAGCGCAAGGAGAAATTCGGTCTATCAAATTGTTCGTCGTTAACATTAATCCATACATCGGGTTTGTTAGTTTTCCAAGTTCACTTGATAGCCTTCACAGTGTTGACTGGTTGATTCCAAAAATTTTTCCGATCTCTCGACTTGCTCTATAACGATCACTTTCCATTAGTGCCAATATTTCCTTGCAATCACCCTCAGCCGGTCACCCAGAACGTCGTGCTGGATTGAGATTAAAATTCTTTTCACGAAACCTTCACTGTGCACATCTCTACTTTTGCGAAGCACTCTAGCCTTTTCGGAAATAAAAAAGAATACAATATGTCAAATATGGTCTTTATTTTGTGCCATTTTTAATTGCCCATATAATTTTAAAACGCACCCAAAGAACACATTTTTTTCCCAAGTACTCGCTGAAAGTCCAATAAATAAACCTCAAAACTTTACATGTATGAAGTAAACAACACGTCGGTTGTGCGATGCAATGCCATCTAGCGCCGAAAACGTAAGTTTTTTGAAAGATCGAATTTTTTGCTTCAATCCAATATATTACCTCAACAGAGCTCTTAAATATGGATAACTTCCTTCGTCTGATTTACCATTAATTGAATGTAATGTTTCTAAGCAACGCAAAACATCGTATTTCACTCTTGGAATGTCGTTTTCTGGAATGTTGCCAGTAGGGTATCCCAGACCCGCAAGGCAGGATGAAACATATACTAACATAGTGTTTCCAAGTCTGAAATAAAAATATTTTAAGAATTTAGTTATGGGGACAGTTTTTCTTATCATTTAGCGAACATGCCTATTGTTATCTGGTGTCAGTTCGGAAAGGAATTCAATTAATGGACCGGCATAATCTCCTAAAGTTTTGGTAGTAATATGAATCCAAGCATTGTATAATTTCAGTCTTTTGCATACCTTTAAAACCTGATGTAGATCTAAACAACCTAAAACACATTTATATGTACAATATGACCAGAATCACTAAAAACTCTACCTATATCCAATGAAAGTAGTACGTTTTCTAACAATTGTGGATCCTTTTTTTCTAGATGAGATACCAATGTCTGAGAGACAGAGGGCCACAAAACTTGCAACTCTCCGTTGCAAATGTGATCTGTTAATAAAGTATAATACCAATCTAAATTATTAGGGTCAGTTGATACCGCTTCCAAAAGATCATTGCAAAGAATATCACTGAAAAATAATATCAATGTAGTAAAAATGTACTTGCAAAATGATCAAAAATATACTGACATTTTTTCCAATCGTACACAACAATTTATGGCTGCAGTCAAGCTATCCTTATCTACAGTATTTTGGTTTAAATTGTCTAAATACTTTCGTAACAATTCCAAAGTAAAAGTTTCCTTATTGACGCCTTCTTCGGTAGCCAAATTTAAGGCCTCAGACCATCTACCTGTCAACAATTTTATCATTACTATAGTTATATGAATATCAAGATATACTAATTTTAGAGAAATTCTAACCTCCAGAAAGAGATTTCCCATTTTCAAACTGTTCAGACACGTACAACTGGGCCTTGTTTTCCCAACCAATCAACAAAACAAATAGTATAAAAAGAAAAATTTCTCTTCCCTCCCCTTCTCATAGAACTAAAATTTGCACGCACGCACGCAAATTTTCAAGCACTCGACATTTTATCATTAATAAAATGAAACATTTAAAAATACAGAATTAATATTGAATGCGTGCATGGTTAAGGGTTTTATACTAGTTGCATTTATATATAAGTAAGATTAACGGAGGATATTGACCAAATTGCAATGTCTTTGTCTGGCACATTGAATTTTTGGCGGTTTCTATCTGATCCAGGAAGTTGCCAAGATTTGGCTTTTAACGAGGTTAAGAAAGACAAGAAGGATAGTCTTCAAATATTTCGAAGTCCAGGCGAATTTCATAGAGTTTTATAATTTAATATTATAATAAAATTAAAAATTAAAAGGATTTAAAGATAGGTCTGAAGATAATAGGTATGTTTAAAGATAAAAAGATAGGTCTTCTTGTCAATGGCGGACCGATCGATCGAAAACGATCTTTCGTCCGCATCTAACAGGGTTTAGGACAAGAATTCGTCGAAGCGGTCTTATGCAAGCCGGAAACCGAAAATTCCATTCCTTTCTGCTTGCTACCCGAGCACGGAAGATGGGATTTCGGCGGTTTTCCCCGGGAAATCCGGGCAAAATTTTCGGATTAGCAGGTTTTCACTGTACGAAGTTTGTTGTACAAAGTTCGCGTAAATTTGGGAGAAAAATTGAGCCTTATTGTTTTACCACCTTATTTGGTTATTCTGAACATACCATGGAGCGTTAAGTGCCAAACGCAAGATTTTATTCTGGAATACCTGGAGTTTGTTCACCGCAGTGGATAACAGGAAACGGAAATAAACCAGAAGACCGTATAAATGTACAGATCTTATCATGGTTTTGAAAATTTGGGTTTTAACTATCGCAGATTGTTTACTAGAACGACAAATTAAGCGGTACAGAAGTTTGAGGATTCCGTACCCACCATTGATTGTCAGCTCGATTTGACTAGACCATTTGAGTGAGCTGTCAAAATGGAGACCTAAATAGGTTGCTTTTTGCAATCAGCAGTTTGACTACTGGCAGAATGGATAACGATTTCTGGAGAAAATGATCCCTTGCTTCTTTTTAGGATTGACTTGCAGGCGCCAGAATTTAAGGCATTTAATCGCAACTTTTAGGTGCTTTTGAAGCTGCTTATGAATAACCGACCTGGAGCGTGACGCTATGAAGAAAGCAGTGTCATCCGCAAAATATGAGGTACTGACGTCACGATAACACGGGATTTGGACCAAGTAGATGTTAAACAATGTCCAAGACAGGGGTGAACCTTGTGGGACTCCCGACTCTACGGGTTTGCTCGTTGATAGGGGTTAATTAATATTTACCTGAATGAATCTGCGATTCAGGAAAGAGCGAAGAAGTACGGATGGGTCCCCGGCAAAACCTAATTCGATGATTTTATAAATAAGACCATCGTGCCATACTTTATCAAAGGCTCATCAAAAGGCTTTTAAAAAGTCGAGAAAGACAGCGCCGAAGGCGCTTGCCAGTCCCGAAAGCATGGTAAATTTCGCCAGCAAGTCCGGCTGTTTGATGCAGCGACGAATGAAGATTTTTCAGATCCACCGGGAGATCGGAGGTCGGCTGCTGCTGTTCTGCCGGCCGTGGCTTCGTGGCAAGGTTGAAAGCCTTTTGAATATCCTCTGTCAGTTTCCCGACAGCAAGATCGAAATGCTGCGAGTCGGCAATCCACGGGATTGGACCTGTAGAGCGAAGGTGGGTTTGGAAAACTCTCCAGTCAATAATAAAATGTTCTGACTTAAACGGAGCACCCAAGAGTCGGGCGTTTCCCAGTCCGAAAATAATAGGGAGGTGGTCAGAGCCAGGCTCGTGCAGGGCCGACGTGGTAATCGCTCTGGGAACGCGCTTCGAAATGAGGGGCTCGATCACCGAACCGGAGTGACCCGGTCGGCTATCGGCATAGTGGGTAGGCTAAGTTGATGATACATCCGAGCGAATCGCACAATCGTCTAAGGGTCTCATCACGAGAATTCCGGGTGCGACAATCCCAGAGTGAGTTGAATGCGTTGAAGTCGCCAGCAATTGCGGTGGCATTACTTCAAAAAAGTTTGTTAAATTACCAAGCGCATTGACCTCTAAATATGCAGCTAATAAAACTGTCGCTAAGTCTC